>ML249213.1:327-15908 GCA_005239495.1 Nicotiana undulata
GGTATTCTCCAAGATCGACTTGAGGTCGGGGTATCATCATTTGAAGATTCGAGATTCTGCTATTCCGAAGACGGCTTTCAGGACCAGATACGGTCATTATGAGTTTCTGGTTATGTCATTTGGGCTGACCAATGCTCCGGCAGCGTTCATGCAATTGATGAACAGCGTATTTCAGCCATACCTTGATACTTTTGTTATTGTGTCCATTGATGACATCCTGGTTTATTCTCGTAGCCAGGAAGAACATGCTCAGCACTTGAAATCGTGTTGCAAAGACTGAGAGAGGAGAAGCTTTATGCAAAATTCTCTAAGTGTGAGTTTTGGCTTGGTTCAGTAGCTTTCTTGGGGCACGTGGTGTCTAGTGAGGGTATTCAGGTGGATCCGAAAAAGATTGAGGCGGTGCAAAGTTGGCCTAGACCGTCCTCAGCTACAGAGATTCGGAGTTTTCTTGGTCTGGCGGGTTACTACCGTCGCTTTGTGGAAGGATTTTCTTCTATTGCTTCACCTCTGACCAAATTGACACAGAAGGGTGTTCTATTCAGATGGTCCGATGAATGTGAGGAGAGCTTTCAGAAGCTCAAGTCAGCTTTGACCACAGCTCCGGTATTAGTGTTGCCTACTGGTTCGGGTTCTTATACGGTTTATTGTGATGCTTCTAGAGTTGTCTTGGGAGCGGTGTTGATGCAGGACGGTAGGGTGATTGCCTACGCGTCGAGGCAGTTGAAGGTGCACGAGAAGAACTATCCAGTGCACGATCTTGAGTTAGCTGCCATTGTTGTCCATGCCTTGAAGATATGGCGGCATTATCTGTATGGAGTACAATGTGAGATTTTCACCGACCATCGTAGCTTACAGTATCTGCTAAGGCAGAAGGACTTGAATTTGCGACAGACGAGATGGTTGGAGCTTCTCAAGTATTATGATTTAACTATCTTGTATCATCCGGGGAAGGCCAATGTGGTGGTCGATGCCTTGAGTCGCAGAGCCAAGAGTTTGGGAAGTCTAGCGTATCTTTCAGCAGCAGAGCGACCTTTAGCCCTTGATGTTCAGGTTTTGAAAAATGTTTTTCCTTCTCTTGATAGGGAAAATATTTTGACCTGATGAGAAAAATGTTTTCCAAAATATTTAAGCCAAAAAAACACGAGAAAATTAAAAAAAAAAATTCATCATAACAAACACACCCTATATGGCTATGGTTTTTACTTTTCTAGTAATTTTAACAACCGTAACAAATCAAATCACGAAAAAAGCCAAAGGAAGCAAAATGCATGTTTAAGACGTTGTTGATACTAACAACGCATGAGTCAATATTTTGATATTACAGTCTATACTTCAACCCCAACAAAAAAAGTTACTACTACATATTGAAGTCAAAGGCTATAGAGGTGGCTGTCGAATCAAAGATTAGAAAGTCAGCCATGAATTTCAATTGGACCCCACTGTAGAGGTTGTCTTCCAATAAATCCATTTCTTTTTGTCTAAATTTTCTACTTTTCTTTGCCCAAGTCACACTTGAAGCAAAGAGTATAAACAAGCATGCATTTACAAGTGTATGGACTAAATTTTCCTAATAATTTGATTCGATTAAAATCACGAATTAATTTTATTTTTGAAACCATTCTCTGAAAAATGATTAAAACAGCCTTCCTAACACGAAAAAAGCCAGTATTTCTGCCCTCTCTAACCTTACCCCATATTTTTATAATAGGCGCAATTTTTAAGGTAATGAAATTCCAACCGTCTTTCATTTTGTCCTCAAAATAGGGGATGAATAGTATTTCCTCAAATATGAGGTTACACTATTCATCTCTTCGTTACTATTCATGTATATTTTATTATTTAACTCTTTTAATTCATCTCTTTATATATACATAGTTATGTTTATGTAATATTTTTATAATATTAACGTTACATCTTAACTTTGGCGTATAATTATGCTAAATTAATTTCGTGTATTTATTATTTTTATGTAAAATTATAAGTTAATTTTATTATAAGTTATAATTATACAAAAAATATATAATCATCTCAAAAAATGAATGGTGCAAATATAAAATATTAGATGTTGCTAAAATTGAAAGGTGCGCAGATAAAATATTAGATATTGCTAAAATTGAAATTTGCAAATTGAAAATACATTAAATAAAAATACATTAAAGATGGGTTATTATTTAGCTGACGGTATATATCCAAAATAGTCAACCCTTGTGCAAACTATTCGTGAGCCACTTTCGACAAAGAAGAAATATTTTGCGATGAAATAAGAATCATGTCGAAAAGATGTTGAACGTGCATTCAGAGTTTTGTAACAACGTTTTGCAATTGTTGCAGGACCCTCACGTTTTTCGACAAAAAGAAGTGCTACACGATATAATGAC
The DNA here is from genome assembly GCA_005239495.1 of Nicotiana undulata. NCBI lineage: Eukaryota > Viridiplantae > Streptophyta > Magnoliopsida > Solanales > Solanaceae > Nicotiana > Nicotiana undulata. Next base: position 2,706 of record ML249213.1, read on the forward strand.
TACATGTATTATACTGCACAACATTATAATCGAGAATGAGTGTGATCTTAATGCACCAATTCAAGATGATTTGGAAGGTCTACCTCCAACAGTAGAAATGGATGTAGATGAAAATCAACGATTTCAAGAATTTTTAGCTCGACATAGAAGAATTAAGGACAAAGATGTTCATTTGTACTTCGTAATGCATTAATAGACATTTATGGGAGAATAGTAGAGGTTGAAGTTGAATATTGATGTAGTATTTCGAATAAATTTTATCGTTATGTAATATGTATTTAATTAATCTTGCATCACAACGATTTCACTTTTATTTGAATTATTAGTTAATCTATAATAATTGCTTACAAATTATATTATTTAAAATTTTATGGAATTATTTTAATGAAAAGTACAAATTAATGAAAATAAAAGATGAAATTTGTTTAATAGAAATTAAAAAATAAAATTAAAATGAAAGATAATAATATAATATAGAAAAGAGAGAAGAATATAAGAAAGAATATTCTCTTTTGCGGGAAAAATGGGGGATAGTTGGAGTAAGTTGTCCCCAAAATGGGTAAATCCCCATTATGGGGACCAAAAATGGGGTAAAGGTTGGAGATGCCCTAAATGGATCTTACTTATTAAGAGTGTGTTTTACTAAGCTTATAAGCTGGTCAAACCAACTTATAACCACTTTTCGATTTATTTACGCATTTGACAAACACCAAAAGTGCTTGTAAGTCAAAAATAAGTCAAAAGTCATAAGTCGGTCACCCCTAGCTTAAAATTTTTAGCTTATAACCATTTTAAGTTTGACCAAAATTTTTATTATTTTATCCCTAAAATATTCCTTTTTAGAACAAATCTCCTACATCGATACGCACTGTCTCACATACTTTTTCAACTATTCTCTATTACTTTGCATATGTGTATCTATGTGATGGTATATTAATCTTTGAACTATATAATAAACGAGGTCATATATATCAAACTTTTGATGTATTACTTTTGAAGTGCTGCGGTGATGAAGAAAGTGTGTTTCTCTTCAAATACTTTGTCCTATTCAGGTTTGTTTTTGTTACTGAGAAAATTTTGTCAGTTTATTAATTATTATAACTTATGATTATATGCTATCTTATCTAATCATAATTGTATTTAAAATAGGACGACAAATAGAATATTTTGTATTTGAATCAATCTCGAATCTAAAATTTTGAAGAAATTACGCTTTATAAGTGTAAATAGTTCTAAGGTTATTTAAGTCATTTTAACAAAAAAGGCTTATCAACATTTTTCCTCAACTACTATAACAGTTTATTAACAATTTCAACACTTGTATTCAGACACGTAACTACTTATTTATTAAAACATTTTCAGAACCTAATACTTATCAGTTATTTCAAATCAGCTAATTCAAACGAGCTCTAAATCCGATTCGAATTTTCTGGTATTAAGAGATAAGTTATGTGGCAAGAATAAAAAAAATTGATGGATTTTTAAGTAGGGACAACTGACAGTCATTTTTTTTTTAATTTCAGTAAAATTTTCCTATTATTTCATTCCAACAAAATCACCAACTCTTTTTTGTTTCTAGAAAAGAAATCATCCAGCCAAATTAAGAGCTTTTTTCAGATTGCACCAACGTCATTTATTTTCCCTAAATCATACTACAAAAATATTTAAACGCTTTTTAAATTCAAAGCTGTCCAGAATATTTTTAAAAATTTAATTTATTTTATCAACATCTCTAATTTTTTTGCAGTTAGCTTTGCTCATACCAATAAAATATGGACACGCATGCACCATATATGTGAGTAATGCAGTTCCCTAACGATATATTTCCAACAAAATTACCAAATTTTCGTTCGTGTCAAATCGTATATTCCTCATCCTGACGGAGATATATTAGCACGGAATTACTAGAGTTTAAACATTTGATTGAATCATGATATAGATTGATGATGATAGATGCAATACCCAGTGATATTTATATATAACATCTGTTTCCAAAGACAAAGTACAAGGATTAGCTAGAGATATGGCACTCTGGTCAATATAGGAATTATAACATGAGATGTTCTTTCCTATTTTGAGTTAGCGTGGTCTCTTTGGTTGTGCAAAATTATTATTTTTTGGGGTTAATATTTTATTTTCGTCAATTAAAATTGACCATTAGGAATTTACTTACATACTCTCTTACTTTTTCCCTTTATCAAGAATCAGAATCACTAGCATAATCTCTCTTTTTCCCCCTTTGGGGAAAAGCCCAAGCTCATGAAATAGTATTTGTTTCGTATTGATATTGCGGATATGAAATTTCCAAAAAACAAAGATCAATCATGATTGCTATATGGTGGGGGGAAAAAAGGAAAATAATTGTTTTTAGATCACAATGCTAAAATTAATAGGCCATCTTTTAGGCACCAAGAAAAGATTGACACTCAATGAGAAGGAAACTAGATAGATCGTAGATGGCACTATTAGAAGCAGAAATTTAATAGTCAGGAAACGAATGGGAAGTATAATACTCACAAAGGGGTAAGAAATTAAGGGGGGAAAAGAGCTTTTTAAACTTGTGTTATAAAATAGATTATAGGTACTTATGTGGTTATTCTCATTAAGGATAAAATAAAAGTTTAAACTTAAATTATTTTTAAATATAAAAACATATTTATTTTCTGGACAGACCAAAAAGAAAATTAGTATACCACATAATTAAATTTGATAGAGGGAGTACAAGAAACTGAAAGCTCGAAAAATTAAAATGGCTAGATTTAAAAATGTATATATATCGTGCTACTGACTCGATTCATTTGAACTAGTTTGTATATTATGTCAACTTATTCAAACAACCTCGCAAAATCATATGGATTTGGCATACACGTTGGTTGATGTACTAATATATATGCTGTTGATGAATGTACATTTTCAGGAGTAGTTGGGGAATCCCATACCTGCACACGTCCAAAATAACAACTGGAGTATATATATAACTAGAATTAGTCTGGTTACATAATTCTACCGGTACCAAATCCAGAAAGTCGAAGAAATTAAAAGATTCCAAGATCATTGAGAACATTTTCTGATTTCCTAACAAATCCACAGTCATGATCACATGACTTTATGCATTTAATTAGACAAATTTATGATGTCACAATAGATCAGTACAAGTAATTATTTCTGAAAAGAATCATTCTTACTAAATTCCTCTTTTCTTTTCCTTTATCTTCTTCTTATATAAAAATAAAAATTAAAAACTAATTCCTCCATTTTAAGTTCTAGCTCGAACTAGTGGTGAGTGAGGGATAGGAGATGAAAGTGGTGACAAATTAACACTTTCATCGTACATTCTTTTCGAGAAACTCAGTCGTAGATTGTTCTTCTTCCATTGCTGCTTCCTCTCCATGGCCGTTGTCTCATCTCCACTTCTCTTAACACTTACAAACCTCCGAATCCTCGCTAACGCAATGTCCACAGTTTCATCATCCATGTTAGCAAAACAAACTCGGAAAAATCCTGGCTCTTGACAATCAAATGAAGATCCCGGCGAGACATTAAGCTTCACGTCGTTTATAATCACTCTCCATAATGACATTTCAGCGTCGAAATTAGACTCTTTTAAAAGTGGTCGTAAATCCATCCAACAGAAAAGTCCCGCATTGCTTCTCAAGCATTTAATTCCAACTTCTTCGAGTCCGTTAGTGAAATGTTTGTGTCTTTTCGCCAACCTTTTCGAGCTTTCAGTTAGAAAATTTGTGACGAACTTTTCGTCGGATAACATCTCAGCGAGCAAATACTGTGTCTGAGTGGAAACTAGACCGAAACTCGACATTTTTCTAGCACAATTAACGACGGTATCGTTGAAAGAATATACGATTCCAATTCTAAATCCAGGTAACCCCATGTCTTTTGAAAGACTGTAGACAATATGAACCAAATTTTTGTTGCAATGGCTCATTTCGTCGTTGAGAATTTCAGCAATGCTGACGAATTGAGGTGTACTGAAGACAGTTGCGGCGTAAATTTCGTCGCAAACGAGGTGGATGTTATGTTGGTTGGTGAAGGTCAAGAGATTTTTCAATGTGTCTCTGTCCAAAGTGGTGCCTAATGGATTTGATGGGTTGGTCAAAATCAAGCCTTTGACTTTGATGTTTGATTTTTGGGCATTTTCATATGCTTCTTTCACAGCTTTTGTAGTGATTTGGAAATTGTTGGAGCTGTCGCAAGGAATTGGAATGAGTTGTACTCCAGTTCTCCATCTTAAGTCCCGGTTAAATCTGCATTAGTAAAAAATATTTAGTTAAGAATACTATACATGGAACAATTGACCAAAATGAAAATGAGAAAGAAAAGTATTGTAACATCCCCACGTGGGTCTTTCAAGTTATTATTTTATTTTTTTCTTAAAACTGTTAAATTGTTTATTTAGTGAAAACAAGAGAATAAATACAAATGGAGCAGCAATCTTGACTTGTATCGTTTAAATCTTTGACAAGTCATTATCAATGTCTGAAGTTTCATATTATAAGCTCGACAGGTAGTGTCATGGTCAAGCAGGAAAGAGCGTACTCAATTACTCCAAGAAGTTCAGAAGAATTGACCACTACATACCTTAGTCATCTTTCAATTACTCCAAGAAGTTCAGAAGAATTGACCACTACATACCTTAGTCATCTTTTTATTTTTGGGTTTACTTGTCTGTTTGACAATTGTTATATCACTAATTCCATTTCTCTTTTCTTCCCGAATCAACAACCGAGAATTATATGTAATAGTGTGAATATAGAGCTATTTATCCAACTTCACCAATTAAAGGAAAATATTACGAAAAAATGAACCCCGACAATTAAGATTAAATTCTCCAAGTCAATTTTACGCCGTCCAACATAAAGAGACATAATAAACTCTCTTATTATTTCTTGTTTCTTTTATTTTCCTTTAATGTAATGATCAACATAAAAAGATATGGAAGACGAAATATACTCTCTAGAGAATTCAAGAAAGCAAAAAAGAAATGAAAATACAATAAGTAAAATGAAAATACATACGCTGGGTAGTATGGTGAAGGTACTAAGAATGCATCGCCTGCATCAGCCAAACAAAATATAATTGTTTCGTTGGCTCCAGTTGCACCACCAGCCATAACTACTCTCTCTGGATCAAAAGTAACCCTTCCCCCTCTTGTTTTTTCCATAAATTTAGCAATAGCCTGCAATGGACATAATATAATTAAACTCATATAATTCTGACGAGTTTTTACATTATTAACGGACTATTGCGTGAGACTATACGCACTCTTCTGAATTCAGGTAAGCCGTGATAATCTTGGAAGTTGGCAATGGCCCTGAAAGATTTGATTCCTTCAGTGGTGCAAATTGAAGCGTTTGGGTTTCTCTTAATCCATTCCTCTATCAAGTCAAAACAAAGCTGCAAACAAATTTGACCAACCGAGGTCAGACTAAAAAATCATAAAGAAATTCTGAAACATAAATTTGACGAGAGATTAGACCTGATTTTCAGCAAGACCCATTTGGATAACACCATTAGGGTTCTTCAAAGAGTGAAAAGGATCGTTATCGTATGCTTTCCATCCATCGAAATATGGCGAGTTTTCGCCATGTTCTTCATTAGTAGCGAGCTTAGACAAGATTGAGTTGTTCTTCTCATTCTCAAATCCCATTTTTCTTAACGAGTTAAAAAATATTGGAGAAGATGAAAATGGGATCAATATATATGTGACTACTTCTGTCAAGAGAAAAGCTGGTTGCTTAGATTGTAGTGGTGTTGGGAAGAGAATGAGGAATAAGTGAGGGATATATATAGGGAGAAGGACTGAAGTAGCGAAACACCAAATAACGTAGGAGAATATTAGATGGCAATAAAAATAGAAAAGTCTATTTCAATGTTCAAAAGCTTGGAAAAATAAAAGTACCCAAGAAAAGAAAGAAACTAAATTAAACTATAATTCTTACTTTTTTTCCCTCTTTCTTTTTGTTGGTTAGACGAGTGGGTATTTGACTAATTTAGTCGTAATTGCTTGCGTCTGAAATGAAATTTAATGTTTCAAGCTAGAAGCTACACGTGAGAAAGAAAAAAGGTTGAATTTGGTAGTAGCTACTATAGTATTTTATTTTCATTTCTTTTTTCTGTTTCAAGCACTATGGTGCTTTGATTTTTCATTTGAAAGGAGACTTAATTATCATGGGCTGCTTGGCTTAGTCTTGGTTAGGCTCGTATTCCTCGCTCATTACAATATTTTGGTATCAAATAGGAAAAACTCCAAATAAAAATGTGGGGGAATTCATTCTTGTATTTCTGTTTGTTATTAGAGGAAGAAGTTTCCCAACGAGCAGCACATAGAAAATGCATCCATGACCATGACTTTTCGAAGCTTGTATTGGTCATTAAAACATAAATCGAATAATATAGTAGTAAAATTTGACTATGCTAACTAGATTATTGTTGAATGTTTTTCAGCTTTCTATGGGCTGGTCTTTATATTTTTAAGATGGGTCTATTAATAATTAATTAGCATTTTCAAATTATTTGCAGCATTCGACAATCGACATAGTACTAAATAAATAATAACCTGAATAGAATTGACGTGCTAAATACTTGTTAATTAACTCGGGTTATGTGGCCCAAATCATGGGATCGCCAACCGTAGCAACTAAAGAATTTAGAGTCAATGAATTCTGCCCCTAATATGTGTCCCAATTTTTTTTCCACCTGCGCGCCCACACATATAATTTGAGCTATACTTAACAAGTTGGACAGTCTAGATCCGCCACTAATAGCCCAAGGTGCAGAGTTATCTTTTTTATGTCTTGTATTAATTGTACTTCCAAGCAGAGTTTCAACTATATATAGTTAGACCCTTGATCAGCGTATATCAAAGGCGAATATACTCGTTTATTGCATGAACTACCAGGGTATTGTTCAATCTTCTTCCAAAATAGAGGATACGCTAGCTTTAATTATCCAATTTGACATGAAGAAAATATCAGTACATGAATTGTGTTTGATTAAAACATGCATTTAGTAATAGCTACGGAATTAAGGAAGTATAGTAGAATTAATTTTGGGGCCTGGCCTTTTGGTTTGGTAATAGAATTATTCATATCCATAATGAGGACATAACTTGTGACAACGAGAAACGGATTGTTTCTGTAGTACCGACTATTACTTGAAATGGGGATTGCTTGTTCCTGTTTTTTTGGGAGGTCAACAAGACACATGTCTGGAAAATTGGGACTTCACTGATTAGAGTGTTTGTGTGTGTATTTTTTTGTGTTTGATAACGTGGGTAGTTCCAATTCCTTGTGATGAATCAAACAATCCAAGATTCCCGTGGGACGGTTCATTTAGAATTCAGAAACTCAATTAAAACCTTTGGTTTCAATTATTGAATGCACCGACCAAGAAATTCATATGGAAATGAAGCATCTTATATGTCAAAGAACTGATTTTTGATTAAACATGCAACAGGGACATAATATTGCCCTAATCGATATCATTTGCAATTCCTAGCCAATTCTTTCTGCGGAAACAATGGTAATGGAAGGAACCGTACGTGTATTCTTTCACTAAGAATTTAAGTTATATATATATATATATATATTGATGATGAAATATATTTTTATGTTGTTGTATACGGGTAAAATCGAGGCTAATCAACACCTCGATTTTTCGGAAGGGCAAACAAAGCAAGGACTTAACTACATGGAATCGGAGCTAGGAACCCCTCGTACTAGGGCTCGAGCGAAGCGCTTATTACCGGAGCCATCCAGACGACACCCCCTCCCCCCCCCCCCNCGAATCTGGCTCGAGCTCCGAGACCTCGGAAAGCATTACTAAACAGTAGCACACAACTAACGAAAGGCCGTGATATCCGCGCTTAACAGGATATCACGGCGTGAATCTCGGGCCGTATCGGCAGCAGATCACTGATTAAGGAAAAAGAAGACTCTTGCCTTTCTTGGAATTGTACTTAGGGTAAAAATCTCATATTATTTAAAGGGAAGTTTATTTTGCAATAGACACTTTTGCAACACGCATATCAAGGCAATATAAAGTTGTTTTCTTTGCTTCTAAGTTATTTCAAAGTTCTTGTTTTGCTCATAGTTCTTCACATATAATTTGGCCCCGAATCCGAGGGAGAACAACTTTGATTAATTAACATCTCTCTCTTTTTTATTGACCTCCTCCTTTCTTTAATTCACAGGCACATGAAGTCAAATTCCGATCGTTGTGAAAGTTACTGAATGAATCTATTTCATTCTAATTCGATCTAAGAAAAAACAAATCACGCTCTGTAGGATTTGAACCTACTACATCGGGTTTTGGAGACCCACGTTGTTAAGCCTAGGTCCGAGCCCGGAGTCAACACCACAACTAGTTTGGATATTTATTTCACATTTAATTCACTTATCTAACGTTATTGATCACTTGTATTAAATTAATCCACATATCCTTAAAGTCGTGTATAAATTCAATTGTTGGGTAAACAGTTTGGCGCCCACCGGGGGCTAAGGATAATAGTGGTAATTTTGATACAAATTTCGATAACACGCTTTATTTGACGCTGGTTCTTTAAGTTTCTAGTTTCAGGTTTGCTTGAAAATGTCAAACTCTCAGTCTGCTCACTTGAACGTTGAGGCTGAGTCTGGCCATCATGGCGAAAACAACAAATTTCTGCCTAGCAATGAGGTACCCCATCTTCATCCCAACAGAGTCCCAGTTGCCGATCCAATCGATGTCAGTTCCCAGGATGTTGTCGACGCCCACCTACCGACTGACCCCAAGAACAGCGTTCGCGGAGGCCCACGAGTAATGGTTTGAGAAACACCCGAAAGCGGATGTGATGGGATAAGCCTAGGACAAATTTTCGAAATGTTGCAGGATCAACGGGCGACGATAGCGCAACTATAAATCAAGGCCACACTCCTAATAGGGTCGAGCCCGAACGGTCCCGGGGTAGTACCCAAAGAAGTGAGCAAAACACCGGAAGGGAGGATGAAGTTGAGCCCGGGACTAACCCCGTAATAATAAAGATTCTTGAGGAATTGAAAAAGCAGGTTGAATCTTGGGAGTAGAAAATTGAGGCCAACGACAAAAAAGTGGAGACCTATAACTCCATGGTCAATCAAATCACAGGAGCACCCCTGATATTGAAAGGCCTGGACTCCAAGAAATTTGTCCAAAAGCCTTTTCCTCCGAGCGCGCCACTGAATCCACTCTCGTAGAAGTTTCATATGCCCGATATTACGAGATATAACAAAACCCCGGATCGAAATGAGCACGTGACCTCCTACACGTGTGCCATGAAGGGTAGAAGTTCGTAGAAACTCTATCAAAGGGAGCAATGATATAGTATCACAACTTACCCCCAAATTTTATTGATTCATTTGCTATGCTTACAAATGCTTTTGCGAAAGCGCATGCCGGGCCAGCAAGGTCGATACCATAAAATCGGATCTTTTCAAGGTAAAACAAAGAGACAATGAAATGCTTAGGGAATTCGTGTCGAGGTTTCAAATGGAACAGATGGACTTGCCTCCGGTTGTGGATGATTGGTCCGTACAGGCTTTCACTCAAGGACTTAACCCCCGAAGCTCTTTGGCTTCAAAGAAGCCAAAAACAAAATTTGGTAGAGTACCCGACGGTAACTTGGGCCGACGTCCACAACAGGTGTGCAAAAATCAGAGTCGAGGACGAATGGCTCGGGTCCCCTCTTGGGTCTGTTTATCCCATCAGAATCGAAAACAGATCTAAGAGAGTCGTCAATCATGAATCAAGACCAGTCTGAGACCGGTATCAACCATATAAAGAAGATCGAAGGGGTAACGGATCTGGGCGTTATCCTACGAGAAACGAAAAAAGGAACGATCAAGGCCATATTAGTCGAGGTCTAATGAGCAAAAACACTTTTTATAGGCCACTCGGGACCAGGGAGGTAACAAGGTTATCGGAATATAACTTTTAACGTTGATGCTGCCACCATCGTATCATCCATCGGACGTATCAAAGAGACCAAATGGACTCTACCACTTCAGTCCAATCCTTCCTAGAGATATCCCAACTCGATGTGTAAGTATCATGGCACTCATGGCCACAGGACCGAAGATTGCCGGTAATTGAGAGAAGAAATTGCCCGGATATTTTATAACGGACATATGCGTGATCGAGCCAAAAACCACTTCAGAAAAAAGGATGCCAACAAACAGGCTGAGCAAGAGGAACCTCAACACATTATCAACATGATCATTAGATGGGTCGATATCCCTTAAGGGTTGATGATAAAATGCACTAAAGTGTCGTTCACAAGGGAGAAACGCACTCGAGAATCCCGTAGGGAACCCTTTCGCTGAACGATGAGGATGCGAAGGTCATTGTACAGCCTCATAATGATGCCATGGTAATTTTCGTACTTATCAATAAATCTCGAGTTAAACGTGTGTTGATTGATCCAGGTAGCTCGGCCACCATCATCAGATCGAGGGTCGTAGAGCAGTTGGAGTTACAAGATCAAATAGTACCAGCACTCCGACTATTGAACGCGTTTAAAAACATGGAATGTGAAACCACTAAAAGGGAGATAACCCTACTCGTGAACACCGACGGGAACATCCAGGAAACAAAGTTCTATGTGATCGAAGGGTATATGAGATATAACGCTTTATTCGGAAGACCATGGGTTCACAACATGAGGGAAATGACTTCAACATTGCACCAGGTGTTAAAGTTCCCTACTCGGGAGGAATCAAGACACTATATGGAGAGCAACCAGTTGCAAAGGAGTTGTTCGCAGTCGAGGAAATACTCCTGGAGCCTGCCATTCTGACATTAAGGAGCACAGAGCCGACCAGAAAAGCCGAAGTCAAATAACAACCATCGATGTCAGTCCTGGTCGGGCCGGAGGAATGAGGAATTGACGAGGGGGATGATTACGGAATTCGTGATTGTACATACCTCCTAATGATACATACGGCCACCAAATCGACGGTCAAGGAGCTAGAGAAAGTCATATTAACCGAGCACCTACCAGATCGAAAGGTATACCTGGGAACGGGGTTAACCCCCGAGCTCAGGAGAGAACTCATTAGTTTCCTTAAAACTAACATATCTTGTTTCGCCTTGTCCTATCTTAATATGATAGGTATCCTACTTGAGATAACCACTCATAAGTTGAGTTTGGATTCGAAGTTCCACCCAGTTAAATGGAAGAGGAGACCTCAATCCGAAGTCAAGCATGTATTCATCAAAGACGAGGTATCCAAACTCCTTAAAATAGGTTCTATTAGAGAAGTTAAATACCCAGACTGGTTAGCTAATGTAGTGGTAGTGGCCAAAAAGGTAAATAAATTAAGAGTGTAGGTAGATTACAAAGACTTTAACAAGGCATGCCTTAAGGACTCTTTTCTCTTGCCTAACATCGATCACATGGTCGATGATATAGACGGGCACGAGATACTCAGCTTTCTCGACGCATATTTCGAGTACAACCAAATCCGAATGGACCCCGGCGACCAAGAGAAAACCTCCCATATCACTAAATTTGGCACCTATTGTTATAACATAATGCCGTTCGGGATAAAGAACGCCAGTTCCACTTATCAACGCCTAGTAAACCATATGTTCGAAGAACAAATAGAAATATCAATGGAAGTTTATATTATCGACATGTTAGTTAAGTCCCTACCAGTAGAAGATCATTTGAAACATTTGTAGGAAACATTTGACATATTGAAGAGATACAATATGAAGCTGAACCCGAAAAATGCGCATTTAGAGTCGGATCCAAAAAATTCCTTGGGGTTATGGTGTCCAACGGAGGGATCGAGATCAATCCCGATAAAATCAAAGTTACAGAAGACATCATTGTGGTGGACAGTGTCAAAGTCATTCAGAGGATAACCGGGTACATCGCCGCCCTAGGTCGGTCCATATCGAGGTCCTAAGACAAAATCCATCGTTCTTATCACTATTGAAGAAGAAGAAAAACTTTTCTTGGACTCCGAAGTGCCAACAAGCTTTGGAAGAACACAAATGGTTTCGAGTCCACCCTTGCTCCATACTCCGAAGGTGGATGAACAACTATACCTTTACTTGGCGGTATCCGAGGTGACGGTAAGTGGAGTCTTAGTCCGGGTAAAGGAAGGTACGCAATTTCCTATTTACTATGTTAGTAGAACTATAGGTGAGGCCAAAACAAGGTATCCTTACCTAAAAAAGATTGTGCTCGCTTTACAAACGCCTCTAGAAAGTTAAAACCATACTTATGCCACCCCATATGTGTCGTAACCTCTTACCCACTAAGGAACATCATGCACAAACCCGAGCTCTCGGGCCAGCTGGCCAAATGGGCAGTCGAGATTAGTGGGTACAATATTGAGTATCGACCCCGAACTGCCATCAAATCACAAATTTTGGCAGACTTCATGGCCAACTTTACGCCAGCCTTTATACCCGAAGTCAAAGGGAATTATTGATTACCTCGGGTAACATAGTTAGGCAATCTATTAGAAATGTGAATTTGACTAACAATGAGATCGAATATGAGGCCATGATTGCAGGTCTCGAATTGGATAAAAGCCTTGGAGCCGAGGTGGTCGAAGCTAAGTGTGACTCCCTCTTTGTGGTAAATCAAGTCAATGGGACATTCGAAGTAAAAGAGGAACCCATGCGAAGGTATTTAGACAAGTTGCAGGTAACACTGCATCAATTCAAGGAATGGACCCTACAGCACGTGCCCCGAGATCAAAATAGCGAGGTCGATGCTCTAGCTAACTTGGGGTCATCGGCTGATGATGATGAATTCAACTCAGTAACAGTCGTACAACTCATGAAATTGGTGGTAGAAGAATGTCATACCGAAATAAACTCAACAAGTTTAACTCGGATTGGGAGAGCAAGTATGCAGATTACTTGAAGACTTGGAAATTGCCCTCGGATCCTAAAGAATTGAGAGCTCTGTGTACGAAGTCCGTACATGCATTTTTTTCACTAAGAATTTAAGTTATATATATTGATGATGTGATATTTTTTATGTTGTTGTATACGGGTAAAACTAGGGTAATGAGCACCCCGATTTTCTGAAGGGCAAACGAAGCAAGGACCTAACTACATAGAATTGGAGCTAGGAACCCCTCATACTAGGGCCCGAGCGAAGCGCTTATTACCGGCGCCCTCGAGACGCCCCCCTCCCCCCCCCCCCCC
>ML249213.1:16052-157899 GCA_005239495.1 Nicotiana undulata
GCCCCCCCGAGGCCCCCCCCCCCCCCCCCCCCCCAATCTAGTTCGAGCTCCGAGACCTTCGAAAGTATTCTTAAACGCTTGCACACAACTAACGAAAGGTTGTGATATCCGTGCTTAACCCAATATAACGGCTTGGATCTCGTCATGTATCGACAGCAGATCAATGGTTAACAAAAAAGACAATATTTGTATTTTTTAGAATTGTACTTCGAATAAAACTCCCCTACCATATAAAGGAGAAGTTTATTATTTAATAGACACTTTTGCAACACGCATATTAAGGCAATATAGACTTGTTTTCTCCGCTTCTAGTTTATTTCAAAGTTCTTGTTTTGCTCATAGTTCTTCACAGATAATTTGGCTCTGAATCCAAGGCAGAACAATTGTTAAGCTTAGGTCTGAGCCGGAGTCAACATCACACCTAGTTTTGTTATTTATTTCACCTTTAATTCGCTTATCCAACTTTATTGATTACTTGTATTAAATTAATCCACATATCTTTAAAACTGCATATAAATTCAATTGTTATCCAATTTACTGGGTAAACAATTGTCGATCTAGTTAAACCTCTGAGAGTAAGTTATCATGTTTACCACATTATCAAGCAACGTTTATGAAAGAGATTTACTTGTAATTACCTTATAACTTAATAATTGATAGTGTTGATATCTTTTTATACCGTCAATATATAGGATTTTTTTAATAATATACTCCCTCCGTTTACTTTTACTTGGCACGTTCGGACTTTTCACACCTCTTAAGAAATAATAAATGAAGTGCATAATTTACTATGATACACATACTAATTGATGCATATTTTATTGGATTTGAAAAAATGATTTGAAATGAGTAAGAAATATTGTGGGTATAACATAAAAAAAAAATATTGTCTTCTCTTGATATGCGTAAAGTGACAAATAAAAATAAAAAATTTATTTTTAGTATACATATCAAGTAAAAAAAAACGGAGGAGTATTAAATTAGAGCGAAGATACAAAGATGTAGAAAACTAGGTCAAAAGGTCAATCCCTTGAGGATCAATTTAAACTTGAGAAAAATGCATATTCAATGTTTTTACATTAAATGCCTAGATCCAAACATGGAAAATATGACAATGCAAGACTAGTTTGGACGTTCTCGGTCGGTTAACTATATGAATATACGATTAATGAAACAACATCATTCAGTGATCACTCGTTTCGTTCATTTCGTAGAATCCACCTTGGAATTACTTTCTGTTGTCTACTGATGGATCAAAATTCATATCTTGACAAATAACTTTTATTCTTCCTTTTTTTGTCCTCTAATTTTCAATCTAATTACCCGTAATTAACTATGTCAATATCATATTGAATCAACACGATCAAATCAGTGAAAACATACTTATATATGTTTGGATACTCTTACCTTTACTTTGTACCAGGAAGAAAATTTCATGCTCTATCGTGTTCTTACTCGCTTATGATAATCTTAATTTGTTAACCAAGTAAAATTTAATTACATTAAGATACGAAAAAGAGAATAATAGTTTAGATGTCCGTTGGGAGTTGAAAATACAGACAGAGTAATCATTCATTTTCTTTGTATCAAATACCGAAGGGTCATTATATTGAAGAAACTTCATTTCTCAAATAAATTTCTTGTCAACCTGAGTGGCATCTCTGAAATCAACCATTATACTTATTAGATTACGAATGATGATAGCTGAAAAAAAAGATTAAAGTAATACAATTAATAATTCAACGGATCAAACGAAACGCTAATGCTACCATTCCCACAATAAGCATAAAGCATTTTCGCATCCATACTTTGGTATTTGGGCAGATTAAGCTCAATGCCGCAGATTAATTAACTAATTAATTATTAGTAATATCAATCTTGAAAAAAGTTGGAGATTTGAAATGATTTCACAATCCAAGGTAAGATTGTGTCCAGACTGACAAAGATTTAAGTATAGTTTAGTAGTTGGTAGAGAAGGACTTCAAAAACCTAATAATCAAGAGATTAAAATTGATCGTTTCTCAATTCTTTCAACAAATGTTTGAGAATTTTTTGTAATTGCGTGTAAAATGGATGGAAGTTTGACTTTCTTCGTCACAAAAGTGAATACAAGCCATTTACGTGGAGCTCAAGCAATAATATTTGCATGCTTGCTGGCTAGATGACCTGGTGAGTCCAGCCTTTGATTTCAACTCTAACTATGTTCATACTATTAGTCTACCTTTGATCAAGACTTCAACCCCATTTTTCTCTATGTGCGTGAAGATAGGGACGGATTCAAAATTTTATACTCTCTATGTTTACTTTTACTTGGCATGTATACTAAAAGTAGATTTTTTTTTTACTTGTCACTTTACGTTTATCAAGAGAATGACCAAAAAAAAATCTTGTTATACCACTGTATTCATTACTCATTTCAAATCATTTTCTCAAATCCAAACAAAATATGCATCAATTAATATGTGTATCATGGTAAATTATGCACTTCATTTATTATTTCTTAAGGGGCATAAAAAGTCAAAACGTGCCAAGTAAAAATGAACGGAGGAAGTATCAATGAATACACAGTACTATATATATATATTAAGTCAATTACTCTATTTTGTAGCAATAGGTGCAAATAAGATACATGTGTGGCCACAGTTAAAATTACTCTATATGTAAACTAAGTATAAGAAAGAATTTTGAGTTTTGCGCGCAAATGGACAAACTTTCAAAAAAAATTGGTCATTTATTAAAGTGTTTTGGTAATTGAATTTAAATTAATATGCAAAATATTATCATGGACAATCGAGAATCACACATCTAAATCCAGACCTTTATGTGATGCCTATAGTTATCTACTATAAGCATAGATTAATTAGGTATGTCATGGCTCTATTTTGTCAAAGACAATAGGAATGCTGGTATCATTATATATGTTTTTCTAACTTTGAAAGTTAAGCCTCAGACGCTCATGGCCACATTTAATATGATTTTTAGCAACAAAAAAAAAACCAGTTTATGCCGCAGAAATTTGGCTGCCAAACCTGAAACGTCCACGTGCTACCAGTAACATATATGCCAACGTGACTGTCCAAATTTGGAATGTTTTTTGTTTTTTGTTTTAAGAGGTATCAACTTGAAAATGTCTATGCTTGAAAGTCACTTAGCTACATTAGTTTTCCCATCACTCTTCATTTGATAATAGCTACTAATGATGAATTCAAAATTTTAAGTCAAGTAGATATTAGATATTATTCTTTGTAATAATAAGTTTGAATTTAGTATAAATATATATATATTTCTAAAATTTTATGTATATCAAGTTGGGTTTTGCCTACACCTATTTGCCTTTTATCAGATCATGGAAAATTGTAGTATCATCAAAGACGAATACAAAATTTAAAGTTTATTTAAAGAGGTTGTCATTCAAAGTCATATCAATTTTTATTTGAATAATAAAGTTTTAAAAATAAACTTTAAGCAAGCAGAAGCTAAATAAAAAGAATTACCACAAAATACAATATTTTAATTAAAGAACTAAATATTATACTAGTTGAAGAAAAGGCTATTTGACCCTCCAAATATTTATAATTACTCAACTTTTTGCATCAATCAAATCTTAGAAATTAAAATAAAAAAGTTCAAAAGCATGAGAGAAAAAAATTGTTTAAATACTTTAGACAAAGGTAAGTTTCAAAGCAAAATCCATGTTTGAGACGTTAGCTCCACGCATGGGCATGAGTCAATCTTTTCATCTTGAATCTTACTTTTACTAAATAAATAAATAACTTTTAATTTAATGAAGTCAAAGGCTAGCTGATCTGTTGACTCACACGGAGTATATATGTGGAAGTCAGCTAAGAATTTCGCCCTTCTTCGGGAGGGATTCAATTGGACCCACCTGTCAGGTTGTCTTCCAATAAATTAAATTAAATCCAATTCTCTTTGTCTACGTTTTAACTTCTCTTGGAACTTTTCCCCTAAGTCGTACCTGCGAGCTGTAAATTACGGATACGCATGCATTATAAAAATATAATGTGAGTCAAGCTTGTCTATGGATATTTAAAAATCGATTAAACTGACATTATCGTACTGTATTAGATTGATTTTTAAGTTTTTTTAATAAAGTTGTCGGTTTTTATGGTAGATTTTTATTTTATGAAAATAAATCAGAAAAAATACTGAATCGTATCGAATAAATTTACATATAAAATAAACTATATATATATATATATATATATATATATATATATATATATATTAATTTTAAAAATAATAAAACATTAAATTTTTCTTTGGCCTTGGAATTATTAAAAATGGTTACAACCCAACAAGTAATTAAACTCAAAATCCTAATTCCCAAACTTATTATGCTACTCATATTAAAACTAGATTGTCTCCAGCATATTCACTAGCAAGACACAAGGTATTCTAGCAATTATGAGTAGCAAACTATAATGTATTGAATATATTTTCTTTTGTATGATTTCGATTTATCCTTTTGACTATTTAATCTTCTATAGACTTTATTTTTAAGTCCTAGTTGGTTAATATCTTTACATTCGTGTTGATCTATATTTTCTTTATCTTTGCTTAGTTTCTTTTACGGTGTTGTAGAATAGTTGATGGATCTATACTTTGGTCATCTTTCATATTTTCTTAATTCATCACCCTTTAAATAGTAAAAATGCTTAGAGAATTTTGTGAAGTCCTATAGAAGTACCTATGTTAGTTTATTACTTCTACTAGTACTTTTACATGACATTTAAAAAAAATTACTGAAAGTTAATCGAACCGTACCGATTCCGAAGAGAAACTGACATGATTGGGACGGTTTCGAAAAGTCTAATTTTAATTATACATAAGAGAATAATCGAAAAATTAGTATGATATAAATTTTATAAAATAACCGGCCGAAGCGAAGCATCGACAACCCTAATGTGAGTAATACAGCTACCTAAAAAATTTATTCCGACAAAATTACAATTTTTCTTTCTTTTAGGCATTTGATCGAAGTGTATTGACCTTTTTAATTTAAAGTTAACGGACAGAAAATCCTGTAAAAATCACTTGCATGTAGAGTTGGCGAAATAGTTTTTTTTTTTTTTTATAATAATTATCTACCATTGCAAAATGGGTTACCTAATGAACTTTTTAAAAACAGATTAAATATGGATAAGAATCATATTTTCTACTTAGAAAATGTATAACCAATGGATAACTAATGCGTTCAACTTTTAGCCTCAAATTAGGGGTTTTTCAAGTTTGAAAGACTAGATATTTTCCGAAAAGTGATCATATTCAAGAAGGCGTGGATAATATGGATAGGGATTTTTACCCGCTCATATTCGACCCATCCCACACGTTTGCCACGCCTACTTGCATGTTGTTGAAAGATTTTTCGCATTTAGTTAATAAATACCAGATAAATTGATTTCGCACGATTATAGCATGATGAGCCAATTTAGAGTATCTCCCGATGAAAGGTGCGAAATTCAAAAATAGCCAGATTTACAAGTGGTAATTGAAAAATAATCATATTTTCAAAAGTAATCGAAATTTAGTCACTTTTCATGTAAACATAAATCTGAACGAAAACATTGTTCAAAATTTGTAAAATATTCTAGCATAATGTACTGGAGTCTGAATGTTTTATATGTGAACTTCCAGCATAATATGCTGGAAATTCATATACAGGTGCACCGATCTCCAATATATTATGCTGGAACTTTCCTTTTTACAATAAAATAGTAGTTATTTTTCAATGACTTTACTAACGTCGGCTTTTTTCAATTATCAGTTCAAAAACTGACTAGCCGTGCTATTTTCACGGATAAAAGGGGAATAAGAACGGGAATATCTCAAGGCTTTACTAGAGGGCTGAAATGCTCCATACTAAGAAATTCTTCATTCCAATGACTCGAAAAAATCAAAAGGATTATCTTCCAACTTTTTTTCAAACAATATCTTATTCAAAATCCGTTTGTTAGTTTTTATTTCCCTCAAAAGTGGCAATTAAGGAATTTTTTCCCATCAAATTTATCTCTTTATTTCTTCATTTTTAATTATTATATATTTCAAAAAATTCAATTCTTTTGTCTATGCTTGTAAGTTTCTTGGGACTTCTCGTACAGAAGTCAGACTTGCGAGCTGTAAAGCACACACATGCGTGCAGTATACATGTGAGTAATAGAGTTTTCGTAGAAATTTCTGAATTTTCTTCAAGTGTCAATATCGACAATTCTTTGTCCTAAATCTTAATCTAAAAGAGTCAAGATCCTTCTTTTACGTAATTACAAGTGTTTATACATTTGAGTAAATCATGATATTGACTGAGTATAACAGATGCAGTACAGTGAATTATGTAAAAGAATTTTAAGAGAAACTACTAGAACTAGCCATATATAGTCTCGAAATATAACGTGAGATGCTTTTTTTCCTGTTAGTTTGAGTATGTTTAGTCCTTTTAATATTTATTTATGGGTTAGTCTTTGTCGTCAATCAGGATTAATAATGATCCTTAATGGTGCCTTTGTTTTTTCTTTTGCTTATACCAAACAGCAAACAGTGTACATACATTTTAATTTTCAAGTCTGTACTAATCCAGGCAACCTCGTGTTTAAGGAAATCTTCTGCAATAATAAACGATTAGCAGACCATTTTTGAAATACTCATCCCATTGGAATAATTAACTCTTAATCCCTATCGAATCTTTTACAAGCACATAGATTTGGTCCTTCCTTACTGTAAATTGTAAAATGTTAACAGTTTCTAGAGTTATCTTGAAATAGAAGATATTATTTTTATTTTTATTTTCCCACTTTGTAGTGTTCATACCAAAATATTAGGATAGAGATCAATCAGTGTTGACTACAATGTATAAAAAAGGAAAAGAATTGTTTCCAAATCACAATACTGAATTTGCAGGTCTTTTTTAGACATTGAGAAATTTGACACTCAAGGAATGAAGAAAATCAGATAGATGGCACTGTATTGTGTCCTCGAATTGTCACAATCAGATGCAGAAAATAAAGAAAGTGAGGATAAGAATGAGCAAGAGTATAATACAAGGAAGTTTAAGCTTCAAAAGTTAAAATGACCAGACTTAAAAATCTAAATCTTGCTGTCTTAATTTATTAAAAATTAATTTGGTATCTGTTTTGGACTATTTTGTATCTGATGTCAACTTGTTCAAGTAACCTTGAGTATTGAGAAATCATAAACTAGAAATTTGACAAGTAGGTCTTTATCAAGATATGGAATTATCCTTAAATTTAGCTGTTTTATACATCTCTATAGTCATATGCTTGATTAATGAATATTCATGTAATGAATTTCTTTAGTAGTGTTTAAACTATTACAGATACAATCATACCTACGCCAAAACGAGAATTACTTTCAAGTAGGAAAACTAATTAAATCTTTAAAATTTGCCCTTGAAGTAAACTTTACTCTAGAAAGAAAAATCACTACCTCCCTTCATATACAAATGTAAGTGTCATTTCCCCTCTAGATACTTATTTTTCCATCGACATACCAAATTGACTAATGCAATTTGAATAGATTCAGTTAAATTTGTTTCTACAATCAAAACTAAACTAAGTATACAACTACAACAACCCGGTAAAATCCCACCAGTGAGGTCTGGTGGAGGGTAGAGTGTACGCAGACCTTACACAACATGAGACTAAGTATACACAACATGAAAATAACTCAGCATCAAAGCCAACAGAATACTGCAATTTATCTGCAGTGGATCTATAATAACATTAAAAGGGGATGCCAGTTTCCTTACAACACATTGATCTCTTTGTTTCTGTAACTTTCAGTCAAAAGATAGGAAAAAACAGGTCTAGCTAGCAAGATTTCTAAAAGCTGGAAAATGAATGGATGCTCGGCTCTTCGTTATGAATAATTTACAAGATGTAATTCTACAAGTGCCATTGAGCATAGAGCTATTGACGAGCCCTGCCAAAGAAATGTTCTATTTGCAAGCATCCTTGAGACTGGACATTACTTGCTTTCGTGCCTAATTTGCATCTCTTTACTAAGGTTGTACTTTCCTTATTGTCCTGCGCAGGAAGTAAAGAACAAAAAATAAACTTCCACATTCAAACATTAACCCTTTCATTGACAGTTCCAAAATAGAAAACATATATATTAGGTGTTTAAGATGCTCTAAACAAGCATACATAACCGAAAGGAACAATGCATGACCAAAAAGCAGAGGATCTAGTTATGAACGCAAATGCAGAATTTGCATACCCGGAAAGAACTACTTGGACACCATCACAAGAAAGTATTTTCCAACAAAAGTTGCAAAGATGGTTAGATGTTAGACCTTATGCTTCCTAAGAAACTACTACAATCTTGGTCTTTATTGTCAGGCCTCTATAGTTGAGCTCACAAAGGTTTAAGCAATCATAAGCTGTTGATGATAACTAAATTGTCCTCCCATTCTCTTCTTATATTCTGGAACTCTTGACACTTTGGCTGAGGTGCGACACCACAGCGCCCCAGATGAGAATTTAGAAAGAAGCAGACTGCTCTTTAACTACTTAAATTACTTTAACTTCAACCATGACATACAAGTTAATACGAATTGGCAAGCTCAGATCATCTCTGAGGAAACTTAAACAGCC
Organism: Nicotiana undulata; assembly: GCA_005239495.1. Lineage (NCBI taxonomy): Eukaryota > Viridiplantae > Streptophyta > Magnoliopsida > Solanales > Solanaceae > Nicotiana > Nicotiana undulata. The sequence continues at coordinate 24,680 of ML249213.1, forward strand.
TAGTAACACCAAAATTTATTAGACATTAATCTGAAAGCGTCCATGTCAGAGCAGCAGAAACAGCTTTAATGTTATAAAATCAAAGAGCAACATTGTTGTAAAGGAATGTGGAGACAAATCTTTACCATATAATAAGAAAGGTATTTGCTCATAAACCAAGAGGTAACAATGCTGAACATTTCACGATTACAACATTTACTCAACATGTATACAGCATTGCATCGATGCGAGAGGTTGACCGTGGTGGGTACGAGGAGAGGTGGAGGTAGGCCAAATAAGTTGTGGGAGGAGGTGATTAGGTAGGAGTTGTCGCAACTTCAGCTAACCGAGGACATTACCCTTGGTAGGAAGGTGTGAAGGTTGAGGATTAGGGCAGAAAGTTAGTAGGTAGTTGAGCATTTTTCTTTGCCATACCATTAGCATATCCAAGGAGAGATGCCATGGTGTATGTTGTTCGCTGATAATATGGTTCTGATTGATGAGACGCGAGTCGACGTCAATGAGAGACTGGAGGTATGGAAGCAAGCCCTGGAGTCTAAAGGTTTCAAGTTGAGTTGGACTAAGACGGAATATGTGGAATGTAAGTTCAGCGACATGACGGGAAAGCGGATGCAGAAGTCAGGCTTGACTCACAGGTCATCCTCAAGAGAGAAAGTTTTAAGTATTTAGGATCAATTATCCAAGGAGATGGGGAGATCGGCGAGGATGTTACGCATCGTATTGGGGTGGGGTGGATGAAATGGAGGTTAGCGTCTGGAGTCATGTGCAGTGTTTTGGATAGCGTGCGGCGACAAATAGCGACGAGGGCCCGCTTCACTGAGGCAAGAGGCGTGCAGCAAAGCGCTCGCCTTTTTTATGTGAAGCGGCAATTTATACAAAAAAATAAAATATTATATATATAACTAAATACTCAATAATAATAATAATAATGTATTAATAAATATATCAATTCACAATATGCAATTAATTTCTACTCTATAACTGAAAAAGGAGGAAATTTCAGGTTTGAACTTTTGAATAAGTTCTATGCCTCTGCAAAAACAGGGCACAGTATCTGCTGCTCAATAAAAAACAAAGCAACAAAAAAAAAGAGAAGATCAGAAGAAGAAGAAGAACGGAAAAAAAACGAGCATAAACAGACTCTGTTCTGTTTTTTGCTGCACTGTTGCTCGACAAAAAACAGAGCAAAAAGATAGAAAGGAGAGAAGATCAGAAGAAGAAAAATGAAAAAAAAAACAAAGCAACAGACTCTCTGTTCTGCAATGTTGCTCGACAAAAAAACAGAGCAAAGAAAATAGAAAGAAGAAGGAAAAGGAAGAAAGAAAGGAGAAAGAAGAAGAAGAAGAGAAACTTACCTGGGCTGGGTGGACTTGGCTCTCTGTTGTTTGAAGGTTGAAGAAGAAAGAAACGGAAAATCACTGCAAGCCCTAATGTTTTAAGCCCTAATCTGCACCTTTTTCTTTCTTTTTTTCAAAAAGCGACGCTACACTCGCTTCTCGCGACACTGTCACCTCTCGCTACACAAGCAGAGGCGATCGCTATTTTGAAGCGCAACGCAACAGACCCTCTGTAGAGACACACTCTCGGCTCGCCTCGCCTCACGCTATTAGCGCTGAGGCGAGCGCTATTTATAACACGGGTTCTGTGTGACAAGAATGTGCCACCGAAACTCAAAGGTAAGTTCTATAGAGCGGCGGTTAGACTGGCCATGTTGTATGGAGCTGAGTGTTGGCCAGTCAAGAATTCACATATACAGAAGATGAAAGTAGCAGAAATGAGTATGTCGAGATGGATGTGTGGGCACACTAGGTTGGATAAGATTAGGAATAAAGATATTCGGGAGAAGGTGGACGTGGCTCCCGTGGACGACAAGATGCGGGAAGCGCGGCTTAGATGGTTCGGACACATGCAGAGGAGAAGCCTAGATGCACCCGTTAGGAGGTGTGAGCGGTTGTCTTTGGCAGGTACGAGAAGAGGTAGAGGGCGGGCTAAGAAGTATTGGGGTGAGGTGATCAGGCAGGACATGGCGCGGCTTCAGATTTCCGAGGACATGGCTCTTGATAGGAACATGTGGAGGTCGAGCATTAGGGTGATAGGCTAGGGGTAGTCGAGAGTTCTTCCCTCTTTGTACCGGGTAGTCTGATAGAGTCTTGTGTAGGTTTGTTAGCGGTTTATGTTGTGTTCACATTGTTGTTTTGCATAGTTTGTGTTATTGCCCTTTCACTTATTCGTTGTGTTATTTTCTTTCTGACATCTTTTGTTGTTATATGTTTTTTCTTTTGTTTCTTTTTTGATATTATTGTCTCTCTTGATTGAGCGGAGAGTCTCCCGGAAACAGCCTCTCTACCTTTCTCGGGGTAGGAGTAAGGTTTGTGTACACTCTACTCTCCTTAGACCCCACTAATGGGATCTTACAGGGTATGTTGTTGTGGTTGTATACAACATTGCATCACTGAGAATTTAGTTTTTTTTTTTTATAAGGTAAAGTTTTATTGATAAAAGTACCAAGGTGGTACAGAAAATTACAAAAAAGACCAGACAAACATCTACATAAAACTTCCAATTACATCTTTCCTAACAAATCCAAGAATTCCATATACTGATCCATGTTTTCTAACAGACGCCTCTTACACCAAAAAAACAAGTTATGTAGACAAGAGTTTTTGATTCTAGAAATCTGACTTCTTCTATTTTCAAAACAAACATTGTTCCTCTCACTCCAGATGGTCCAAAATATGCATAATGAGATAGATCTCCAAATCTGCCTCATCTCCTTTCTTATCTTCTGTCCTTGCAATAAGCGAGTAGATTTCTTGTGTTTGAGGGCATAACCCAAGTAACTCCACAGAGGTTCAGGAATAGTTCCCAGCATTGCTTTGCAATTTTACAATGAATGAACAGATGGTTGACTGATTCCAGATCTTCTTCACACAGATAGCACCTATTGCTTAAATTGAAACCTCTTTTCTGCAGATTGTCTTGAGTTAAGCAGGCCTCTCTGATAACTAACCATCCAAAGCAGGCTACTTTAACAGGTGCCTTTGTACTCCATAGCATTTTCCATGGCCAATTAGATACATAATGGTCTGCTTGTTTCTGAAGAAGTTTATAGCCACTTTTGACATAATACTTCATATCTGCGCTTGCTGTCCAAACCATGGTGTCCTTATTTTCCTCTATCACAACTGTGTCCATTAACTGAAAAAATTGACAAACTTCAACCATCTCCCAATCATTAAAACCTCTTCTGGAATTCAGCTGCCAGCCATTGGAAGAATAATACTCAGCCACACTACCTTCTTTATTAAGAGAGCAGTTGTATATGGATGGAAATCTGTCTTTTAGTCTCACATCCCCCACCCATACATCATTCCAGAATCTGATTTTTGCTCCATTCCCCAACTTCAATTTAGTATGTTGCAAGAATTCACTCCACAATTTACTTATGTTGCTCCAGATGCTCCCGTTTGAGGAAGTAATGACAACTGGAGGTCTCCATACTTCCTTCTTCTCATACTTGGCATTTATAAGATTCTTCCATATGCTCTCTTTTCCATCATTGTATCTCCATAACCATTTATAAAGCAAGCTTTTATTATGGAATTTCAGGTTTCTGACTCCCAGTCCACCTCCTTTCTTAGGAGTCATCACCTTTTGCCATTTGACTAGATGTAGCTTCCTTTTTTCTGCACTACCTTCCCACAGAAATTTGCTCCTTATAGTATTTAGTTTCTTCTCCACACTCACAGGTATCTTCTCCACACTCACAGGTATACTGAATAAAGACATCAAATAAGTTGGAATCCCATCCAGTACACTACTAACCAAGGTGAGTCTGCCTCCAATGGATAAGTATTGCTTTTTCCATGGAGTCAACTTTTTGCAGCATCTATCAACTACCCCCTGCCAGACCCTTTGATCGTTTTTCCTAGCACCCAAAGGAAGCCCCAAATAAGTTGTTGGTAACTGCTCCACTTCACAGCCCATTAACTCTGCAAGATCATTTATACAATGTTCTGCATTAATGCTAAACATGCTACTCTTTGCCAAATTCACCTTTAAACCTGTTACTGCTTCAAAGACTAGTAGGACCCCTCTCTGAGATAAAGGACTTGTTCTTTTTTAGCTTCACAAATCAGTAAGGTATCGTCTGCATATAAAATATGTGAAATGACACAACTTGCCTCACCCCTTCTTTCAATACTCAAGCCTTTAATCCACCCCAATTGTTCAGCTTTCTTTAGCATCTTACTGAAAATCTCCATAACCAAAACAAATAAATATGGGGACAAAGGGTCACCCTGCCTTAGCCCCCTAGTAGAATTAAAGAAACCTTGAGGGCTTCCATTGATAAGTACTGAAAATCTTACGGTAGAGATGCAATATTCAATCCATTTTATCCATTTCTCACCAAAATTCATCTGTCTCATGATATCCAATAGACATGCCCAATTGATATGATCATATGCCTTTTCTAGGTCTAATTTACAAAGTACTCCTTGCTTTTTATTCCTGATCAAATACTCCACACTCATTTGCAACCATAAAGCATCAATTATTTGCCTCCCCTTTATAAAAGCATTCTGATCGTCAGAGATCAAGTTTCCTATCACCACCTTGATCCTTTCTGCCAGCAATTTTGCAATTATCTTATATACACTTCCCAGGAGGCTAATTGGCCTGTAGTCTTTTATTTCCAAAGCATCTTTCTTTTTCGGAATCAAGGCCACAAATGTAGCATTAAAGCTCTTGTTAAAATTACCTTCTTGGAAAAAAAAATTACAGTGTTCCACACATCATTTTTCACTGTACTCCAACACTTCTGGAAAAAATGGAGATTAAAACCATCTGGACCTGGCGCTTTGTCTCCCTTAAAAAGCTTTATAACTCTTTCCACTTCTTCCATTGTAACAGGTCTTTGTATCCATTCTTTCTCCTCCTCTGTCAGCTTGCTTAGATCGTCTCCTAACCATTTTGGCCTCCAAACTTCAGGTTCTCTAAGCAGACTTTTGTAAAATCCCAGAATATGTTCCTTTATCAATTTATCATCTTCAGTCAATTCACCCTCTATAACAATCTTGTCAATGCGATTGTACCTTTTATGCGCATTCGCCTGTTTGTGAAAGAAACTGGAATTTCTATCTCCATGCTCAATCCATAGACATCTGAACTTTTGTCTCCAGAATATTTCCTCTACTTTCGCAATATTTTCTAACTCACTTTGGATAGCACATCTTTCGGCCTCAACTTGATCCGAACTTTGGTTCAAATTTTCTCTTTCATCCAAGACTTCTATTTTTTTCAAAGCCTTAGTTTTCCTTTCTGTCAGATTGCCAAAGACCTCTATTCCACTTTTTCAAGTCTTCCTTCAACAGTTTTAGCTTCTTAGCCATGACTTCATCAGCTCTCCCAGGTACATTGTATGATTTGCACCACTTATCAACCAAATCACTGAAATCTTTATGTTCAAACCACATATCCTCGAATTTAAAGTAACCCTTTCCCTTACTCCAATCCCCACATTCTAGCAAAATAGGACAATGGTCTGAAGTGACTCTGGGTTCACTCTTTGTTTTAGGAGTTTAAATTGCTCATCCCAACTTTCATTAAACAGGAATCTGTCCATATGGATATTTGCACACACAATGATAAACAAAATTAGGCGTATCCCTCGGGATTCAACAAGCTCTTCTAATATAAACTAGGAGCAAAAACAACAAAGATTAATCAAAAGAAAACCCAGCACAATAAAAGAATATGAGAAAAAAAGTTGTTACTTTGTCACACTTTTCTAAAATGAACATAAGACTATATATATATATATATATATTCCAAAATAGAATGTATCTAATAATTAAGAAACAAACGTTATCATTAATAAATGAAAACGTTTTTAAATGTCATGAAAATATCAATAGAAATAAGACTAGTAAATTGTCAGTTACTTTTGTCACAATTAACGTTCAAGAATTAAAAGCGATTAAGGCTTTTGAAATGAAAGAAATGTTAGCCATTAAGGCTATTAAGAAACGTCAAAGCCAACTTTTTCAAAATCAACTTTTGGTAACTAAAAGATCAACGTTAGCCATTCAAAGTTAATAAAAACATTGAAGTCAAAACTATTCAAATTCTCAATTTCATTCAATAAAATATATTTAAATTGATTAGTATAATAAATACTCATTAATATAATATTAAAAGAATGAACCTAGATATCAATTTGAATATTTCTTTGTTAGTTATCAAAAATATTTTTCTAATAATCTCCCATCCTATGAAATTAATGGTAAAAATTTCTAAAGTACTCATAAAAATCAGGCGCGCGCATGGCCTATTAGCGCAAAACCGCGACAAACAACAAAGTGTGTGGGGGTATAATGTGATAGATAAGACACTAAACTTACAAAAGAATTCTTGGTTCATAGAAGTTTTAAACTTCACCATTTGTTCTGTAAGTTTATTCTTATTTTATCTAGGTCTGGTTCATAGTCCAAGAAACACCAGATTCGACGCATTATGCTCATTTCTAAAACCCAACGAAACTTTTTATTTCACTCTATTACTTAATATACTTTTTGAGTTATATGGGGGATTGTTAGAAAAATAATTTTGATAACTCAAAAAGAAATATTCAAATTGATGTCTAGGTTCATTCTTGTAATATTATATTAATGGGTCTTTATTATACTAATCAATTTGAATATATCTTATTGTATGTAACAGGAAAAATTGAATAGTTTTGATTTCAATATCTTTGTTAACTTTGAATGGCTATATATCATTGATATTTACTTTACCAAAAGTTGGTCTTGAAAAGTTAGCTTTGACCTTTCTTAATAGCTTTGATAGCTAGCGTTTCTTTCATTTCAAAAGCCTTAATAGCCTTTAATTCTTGAATAGTATTGTGACAAAAGTAACCGACAATTTACTAGTCTTAATGCTATTGATATTTTCATGATATTTAAAAATATTTTCATTTACTAATGATAATGTTTGTTTCTTAATAATCAGATCCATTCTATTTTGGAATATATAGAGAGAGAGAGTCTTGTGTTCATTCTAGAAAAGCGTGAAAACATAGAAAAAGTAAAAACTTTTCTTCTCATATTCTTTTATTGTACTGGATTTTTCTTTTGATTAATTTTTATTGTTTCTGCTCCTAATTTATACTAGAAGAGTTTGTTGAATCTTGGGGGATACGCCTAATTTTATTTACCATTGAGTGGACGAAACATCCTTAAAGACAGTGTCCTTGACAGGCCTCAAGCTAATTCTTATTCTCCATACAATTTTTTATACAAACGTAGAGCATGATTTCATATAAAAGGAGCATTGATAAATGCACTTTATTAGAATCTGAAAAATAAGAAATAGAGAATAAAATTCAATAAAATAACGAAACTTTCTTTTTTTCTCAAAATTCAACCCAAGGTAAGAGAAAGATGATATAAGATCCCCCTAGAGGAATAGTAAGTGTTGAAGATGAGAGAGAATGCTACTCAGAGTTATGACGCTGACATCTCATGCTGAATTATGGGGAAGATCCACAGTGGACTCTGCAGACAGCTTACTAAGTAAAGCTACTAAATCTGAATACGACGACAAAGAGTAGGAGAATAACTGCACATATACATTTGTAAGTCAGAGGATGAGTAATCACTCACCAACGAGGCCTGATTTATCGATCGCAGAACTTTAATCCTACCACCTCTGCCATCAGCTCCAACAGAAATCAAATCACCAGAATTTGCATTTGATCCTTGCAACCCTGCAGATCCCTTGTTCTGCACCTTCTTACACCATCTTCCCAAGTGCCAGTTGGTTCCATCAGGACCTAATAATCCACCGGAGAAGCAGTTGTCTCCTGAAAATTTTATACTTACAATGTCAAAGAACCTAATAGTGAGGATTCATACAGCTTAGCTGACCCCCAACTAAATAGGGATTGACACATAGTTATTATAAAGTCGGAGAACCTATGCCATGAGGTTTATTTTCTTTTCCAGAACAGAATAAGAGTGATTTGCATGATCTCCCACGAGAAAAGCAGAGCAGAGGGGTCAATAAAACTAGGGGCAATTCATATCTAAAATTGAATTAAAATTCAGGGATAAATAAAGTTTAAAAGACTTTGCTGAAGAGTGAATAAGATCATTTGTTAACAGATAATCATTGCTCCTAGCCATCTAAACTACTGAAGATTTTTCCAGCTCGTCAACATCAACTGAAGATTTAACCCAGTGTAATCCCGTAATGTGAGGCTTACGGGAGGGGGGAGGAGGGGGGGTGTATGCATACCTTACCCCTACCTTGAGAAGGCAGAGAGGTTGTTTCCGATAGACCTCCCACCCCACCCCCAAGATGAAAGTAGAAGAAGCAGACACAACACGTAGTAACATCAACAAGGTAAGGTGATAAGGAGACAAGTTGATAGAATAATCGAAGCTAAAGTGATAAGGAGACAAGTTGATAGAGAGAGAGACCTGGTTCAGCAAGTAAAGCTGGCGATGAAGTCCCTTTTCTGATGAGAAATGATGGCTGACGCTTAGTAAAGTCATCTAGAGGGAGAAGATCATCATCATCAAGAATAGTTACAGATGACATGTTTACTGTACTTCTCTTGCCACAACTCCTTGAGCCTGAGAGTTCATCCTTGCTATCTGATACCTGTACTTGAGTTCCACCAGCTGTCTTCGAAGTTGCCTCCAACCTTGAGAAAACTCTATCATTGACTGCCTTCTTGTCAATAGGTAGATTCAGTTTTCGATTTGATACGTCATGCACATAACTGGGAGTCCCCGAAATGCCTCTATCCTTATTTTTCTGGAAAGAGTTTTTCTCCTGATTATCTTGATCAAGACTATGAGCTGTTATATAATCTGATGTATATTCTTCACTTGCATCTTTAGACACAAGCTTTCTTTTTTTCTGTGGGCTAGAATCATGACCAGAGACAGTGAACTGATGCAAATCTACTTCTGCCTCAGCAAGTGTCTTTTTCTGATTTTCATAAGGGCACTTGTCACCTTTCAGTTCTTTCCTAAAACTTTTTCCGGATTCAACTTCAAATTTCTTGGATACTCTCAAAGTTCTCAAAATTCCATTGTCTCTTCCTTCAACAACCATCTCGAGCTCTTGGACCCTTGCCTATTAATAGTAGCATATTGAAGCATCTTCAAAGTTAAAAACAAAATTAACTTAATTGGATTGAGGGCATCAAGCACTTACCTTGAGCTTATCTATCTTCTCTAGAGCCTTCTCAAGTTTACTAAGAGAACGAGCCTCTCCCCTCCCAAGAGTGTTGCATTTGGTCATCAATTCTTTGTAACTCCTGCCAAAGCACACAACGATAGCATCAAACATACAACTTGAAGATAAAGACCGCTAATGTGCCAGATAGAAGCAGGTCACTATAATTCACAAAGTATACAGCTCAAAGCACGGGAAAATAACTTTACCGTGTAAAAAGATGAGCTTTTTACGAAAACGAAAACTCTTTTCGTAAATCACAAACACGATACTTTTTTTTGATAGATCAAAATTTCGGCCATAGTACTTTACAGGCATTGTCCTAATACATGTCCAAAGACATGAGCAATTTACAACATACTCCATCCCCGTTTATCTTCTTAATAGAGCTTTCTCGAAGAAAACACTAAAATTCTGTGATATTAGTCTGCATCTCTACGTAACAGAAAGTTGACTAACTGCAATTACCTACAGAGCAGACAGAAGCCATTATTTCTTCAGAAATAGCACTATTTTTAGAGATTTGTAGCATGACATATTCTGTAAACTTTAATTTTGCACTTTGTGATTAGAAGCTTTAGTCCAACTTCCTTTCAGACTACCAGTCCTTGGGGTATTAAGAGTCCTAAGGAAAACAAGGCTTTTAGTAGAGATTCTAGGTTCATGAAACTTATTTCTTAACACATTGACTTTTTCATATGCCTACACATTGCATATCTCTAGTATCCTGTCAATTATGACTTGCCGAGCTCAAGCGAAAACTCAAAATGCGGCACGCAAAGTATATTTCAGCTTTTCCCATGGTAATCAATTACCAAAGAAGATATGTACTGATCTGCTGATAACACAAATATTTCTAGAGCAAAGTGTTGCATTACTAGATAGCAGAAATCGTCTGTATAGGCTGATGTTGGGATTAAAATAATTTCATAAATAAAAGCAACTCCAAACATAAAAATTTTACTTGTTACGCATGACCAGTGACTTCTTCAAGACGTCAATCGTCTCTTTACTGTTGGCCTCATTGCCCAATGAAGCAAGCTTCAAGACCTCTTCTTCGCCCAAGTTCACATCACAGACTCTGAAGACAAGAACCATAAATGAAAAGTCGAAACAAATTATAGTACAACAAAAATAGGATAAATTATTGTTTCCCTTAATATAATCCACTTACAGCTTGAGTGCTGCGAGCTCCTTAGCTAGGGCCATATTTCTTTCTTGCAGTCTCCTGCATTCCGAGGTTGATTGATCTAGCTCCTGCAACACAAATTTCCCCAAAGCATAAAGGCAATCAGTGCCATGCCAAATGTACTTGCAACAAATCAAGAGGTAAACATCTACCTGAGATTTAAGATTAAGCAGCTGCTGAATTGATGTCTTCTGTTTTTTAGCTTCATTCTTTATAGATACTTCTACTTTCAACTGCTCTTTGCAGGTGAACAACTGAAAAATTCCCAGTACTAACAAAAATTATATGAGAAAAAGAATGTGATACATGAAATCTTAAGAAGCATGATTTGGAAGCAAACATTCTTAAGAACGCTCAACTGTACTAGATAAGCACCAGCAATCACCACAGGGCATTTCTCAAGCTTGTTCTATTTCCTCGCAAGAAATATTTGGTTTTGGGAAGAATATGATTGTTTGAGAACATTAGCCTAATAATAATCGATACTGGAACAACTCCACAACTGAAATATTACATTTCTAATCCTTTTTGAGTCAGAACAACATACCTAAACCCATTCTCATTTCACGAAATAGTGAATAGCATAACCAATGTGCAACTCCAAACAGTGTATACTGCAAACAAAAAGCAACCAAAACAGAAAAAAGATAAACCATTTACCTCAACATTAACTTCTTTGAGATCTTTCTGTTGCTGTTCCAGAGTAGAAGCCAGTTTTAAAACTTTCCCCTCCAACCTTTTGACCTCATCGCGCAATTCGCAAGGACTCCCCTCAAGGTCATGTGATTGTTGGGAGAAAGTAGGATCATTTGGATCACCGACTGATTGGAAATAAAGCCTATTTGTGTTTTTCTCCGTACAAGTCTGTTTGCAAACTGGACAGTTCTTCTTCTTTCCATTTGTACAATACTCAAACCATTGCTGAAGACTGGCGTTTAGAACCATAACATGTCAGAGGCAGAAACAACTGTATCAAAGACACAAGGAAAATCCCTATAGTTCTATCGTCAAGTAGAGGATTCAAAATCATGAGTCATAAGTATAAAGTACCCTTGCACCCACTCCACCCTATGGCATTGGTGGGAAAGTAATATCACACACACACACACACACACCTGCTGGAAAAGTTCTGCATCCACCCTATAGAAGGACATTTTCATAGGACAGTAGACCTGACCGTAATAACATTGAAGCAAATGAATTTATTCATGCAGATGAACTCCTGGAAGAATATTCATAACAAGTACAATTTTAGGTAAAGCCAAAAGCGGAGCTAAGATTTCAACTTTGTGGATTTTGAATTTTAACGATGATTTTAAGTGCTTTTTTAATTGGGTTCTAAATTTAATATTTGTACATAATTTTAAAAAATTAGTATAAATACATTGTTTGAACAAAAGTTAATGGGTTCAATCTGAGCAAAAGTTATTGGGTAAGATCGAACTCATTTCCAGGCTCCTAGCTCCACCCCTGGGTAAAGCAATGATATTTAGCCAAGTACAATCCAAACAATGGATACCTAATACAAGATATTTTCAATTTCAAACTAAGTACAATTCAAACCAGGAGTACACAATACAAGTTTTCATATATTTTTCAAATTTAATCAAGGAAACCAATACAAGTCTTAAAAAAATTTCAATATTTAACCAAGTACAATCCAAACCAATGATACCCAATAGGCCAATGCAAGTTTTCAAATATTTTCAATTCTTAACCAATTAAAAACCTAACTAAGGTATGAAAAATACAAGTATTGTGCAAAAAGTATCCTTTTAGGTAAATAAATGATCTTTAACCAGAGTATATTCCAAACCAAGAATAGCCATTCAAAGTAGGGGTGGGCATAAAATCCGAAAAACCGAATTCCGAACCGAACCGAATTAATTCGGTATTTCGGGTTCGGTTATTTCGGTATTTCGGTATAATTCGGTATTAATTTTTCGGTATTTCGGTTCGGTTTTCGGTATTACAATTTTAAAAATTCGGTATACCGAATATACCGAATATACCGAAATTTTAAGTATATATTTTTTTGGACCCTACCTATACTAACACACCTAGTGTCCAACCCAANTAGTGTTCAACCCAATGTAATTCCCATTTCCCGTCGCCCCAAGCCCAGCCCAATGTAATTCCTAGTTGGTACTTTTTGTGCTTGTTCTAGACTTTTGTGAATCATAGTGAATGTGATGTAGCGTTTGTAGCGTTTATAGAGTTGTTTCTAAATGCAACAGCTTTTGTAGCGTTTTAAGGCATTTTGGGTGTTAGTTCACTTTCTATTATTAGCTTTAGTAATTAAAAGCATCTTCTTAATTATTATCGTTTGTTCCTGCCAAAAGATATTTTCTACTCTATGTGCTCTTTTGGCGAAGGGTATAAAGAGGATATTTGCGTTGGTATTCATAAACCGAATACTTTACCGAAACCGTACCGAAACCGTACCGAACCAAAATAATAAATACCGAACCGTACCGAACTAATTTGGTACGGTATTTGGTATACACAATTGATAAACCGAATACCGAAATACCGAACCGAAATTCTTAAATAACGAACCGAAATACCGAATGCCCACCCCTAATTCAAAGGGTTAAAATATTTCCAATTTTAAACTAATTGCAGCCCAATACAAGTCTTCAAATAATTTTTACTTTTATAAAAAGCAGACTCCAACCCAATGACCCAATACAAGACTTCAAATATTTTCAAAACAAGGTTACCCAATTAAAATCATGAAATCTTTTCACAAATACATAAAGATGTATACAAGGGACTAACCAAAGCTCGTGAAAGACATGGCCGCAAAGAGAAATGGATTGAAGGTCTTCGACTATAGGTTTGAGATCCTCATAGCAGATTGAGCAAATGGTCTTGGCAAATGTGTTGCCTCCCACCATCGCTAGCAGCTCTTTAGTCTTTACTCCTCTGTTCGCTGTTTCAGATGTTTGGAAGAATATTGGTTTTGAAAGAAAAGGAGTTGGAATAGAGTGAGCGGGAAGAAGAGGGAAAATTGAATTGGGGGCAAATTGATGAGCTTTTTTAAGCGTCTCAGTAGCCTAGTTATTGGAGGCAGGTCCTACTTTTCCCTCTATTCCTAAGGATATTTATTGCAATTATATAGTATAATATTTTGTTAGAAACTATAAAAAGAAATATTTAAATTATATGTTAAAAAACTAAGCTCACAGCAATAACATAAAACAAGAAAATAGACAAAAAATGTAGAGAGCAAGAGAGGAGAGATTCATATTTATTCCATATATTTAAGTGTATACAATATGATGACATTAAACATTTGAGATCATGGAGGAAGATCATGGCGAGTTTATGAAGGTATGGGAGTTACAATCATAATGGTAAGAGGTAGTGGGAGGTTAGTGGAGAAGAGTAGTAGGTGTTATTCATTTAGGAGTTATGGACATCCACCATAATATAATGAATGTTTCATAACACTCCCCCTTGGATGTCCATAGATTATGTGACTCGTTAAAACCTTACTAGGAAAAAACCTTGTAGGAAAAAATCTTAGTGAAGGAAAAAGAGTACACATATCTTGTAATACGCATTACTTGATGCCTCATTAAAAATCTTGCCAGCAAAACTCAGTGGGATAAAACATTAGCTAAGGGAAAAAGAGTACAGTGCGTATTTGCCTCCCCCTGATGAAAACATCAATTTATTTCTCTGAGATGACGTGTTCCGATCTTGTATGCCAACTTCTTAATTGTTGAGGTTGCTCATGCTTCATTGAATAGAACCGCTAAATTATCAAGCGAACAAATATGTTGTACACTTATTTCTCAGTTCGGTGAAGATTGTGTCTTCACAATTATTGGAATCTTCTCTTCAATAAAAAGTCACACATCTATATTGTGTTGAGTCAGTTGCTTCATCAGTTGAAATAGATTGTATAACAACTTCTAAATTGCTGAGGTTGGCAATTCCTTGTGAAGAAGTTTGCCAAATTATCACTTGAACATATTGTTGAACATCAATCATGTCTGAAATAGAACTTTGGTAAAAATACGTTTTATTTTGTCTCCTTCGATAGTCCTTCTTTCAATTAAGCTACACATGTAGTATCGTCTTCAATGTAATTGAAATCTTGTTGAATATCATAATCTGGCAGTACCCTCACAGCCAAATAGATTATCTGAACAACGAACTATGCCCTGCATTTGTATAACCAACATAACCTTGACAATATTTGTTAGAATAAACAAGTCTATGTCAAGAACTTCTTTCACAATATAATCCAAATAGTATTCCAGTATCTTTATATAGGAATTAACTATATCACGCTAGCATATTATTATACTCGTGGTTCTAGAAAGATACATAGTGCATCAATTGCAATTGATACAAAAATAAATCATGTACGCCATGATTGCTCTAATCCACATAAGGATTTGTTGAAGCTTTGTTTAATGAATTTCTTGGAACCTTAACATGCTCCAGCACAATATACATTACACGCATACTAAGTTTTTCATGTATTGCCAAATTAAAACATGAATACGATTTCATCCACCGCATGAGAACATATCTCAATGTAATTAATTCTAGGATATTCGTGCAACTTCACATTTTTTTTCGGTGAAGTCAATTTTCATTGCGCATTTTTCATTTGGCCAATCATTTATCTGTCCAAATTCCATGACATATTTGAGCTCAAGATCCTCGTTAATATTAATAATATTGAGCGTTATATTATATCAACAATATCATCGATGATCCTTTACATCGGTTCCATCATCACACAATAAAGACATTATTTATCGAGATCTCATTATTTTCAGGTACCTGAGCCTCTTCCATGGGGTCTTATAGAGTGTTATGTCATGGTGCTCTTACAAAGCACTTGCCTCCTTAGTATGACCATCTTTATCATTTGCTCCTCTCTTTTTTCAAGGAGTTTTATCTTTGGAACCGATAAGTCTATTGTGCTTCATGCGTTCCATAGACTATGTCCATCATGGACTTTATTTTATTTGGAGCATTAGCAGTTGAAATATAACATTTAGCTTTGGGTCAGCAAATACGCTTGACAATATTTTACAAATGAATTATCACTTGAACTTCAAGTTCACATTTTCTTGTACGAGGATCTAGATGTACTCATAATAATTCATTCCACGTATCAATTTTTCGGCTGCCTATTTTCTCCCCATAATATTGGGATCACCAACACATATCCCCAACTTTTTTTGGGACCCATCATTGTGTACTGTGGTGTCACAATTAAATCATATAGCACATCTATATTTCTAGATGGAAATTATTTGGTTCATGACCCTGAACCAATTGTGACGGGGAAAATTTATCATAACTTGGCTAGATGCGTACAAGTACTGCTTTATATTACATCTCATACCAAATTTCTTTTTGGTAATTTTATTCTCAACCAAATGGTTTAGCTATAATTTGAGGTATACAATTTCTGCTAAACCAAGTTGGATTTAAACCAGCATTATCAAGATAAATTATCATAGTTTATATTATGGAACTGTGCTCTAACAATTTGAGCAATCAACCTTGCAAAATTCACACTACAAGTTGACAACAAACGCACATGTGACCATACAATAGATGCATCTTTTAAAATCATATTATAGTAAATGTTCCACATGGCAGGTGGTTGGACCCATAAATATATCACATTTCACAACCTTAACTGGTATATCATGAGAATAAGCAGCACAAGAGAATTCTTGAAGAAACTTCTATTTCTTCAATATATGCCAATGTGAATTCTCAATCAATTTTTGCATCATAATTGAACCGGGATGGCCAACCGGTCATGCCAACTGTTGTTTATTTCAGTAAACATTTAATTTTCTATAGCATGTGATTCCATCATCACGGTTATACATTTGTAGTACAAATAGAAAAAAAGTCGGGTAACCTTTCATATTTACCCGGTATAATTATAACAATATGAAGATATTCAATCTTCCTTTCATTTAAAGCCTCAATATGCCAATCACTTTGGCTAATATCTTTGAAACTCAAAAAGTTTCTTTTGAGACTTACTACAACACCAATGCCATAAATAATTTTATTTACAGGCTAGTAACAAATTTGCTCTTACGGAGCTCTCAATAATTTTGTACTACAAGATCTTTTATAACACCATCCAAGTGGTGAATATTTCCTCTGGTCCATAGAGAAAATCATATTATTATTGTCATGGTCAAAATCATCATAAGCAAAATCATTTCTTGCTTTAACTTTGCCTTTAATAACCTTTTTATAAGCATGACAAAATATTTTTGGCGTACCATATGTACGCGACCAATGACATATTCATATGACCACACAATAATATTTATTATCTTTCTTTCTCTCAAACCTCCCTCAGAGGTGAGTTGTGATATTTATCCAACCATGCATAAGCACATTCTTGTGCATAATTTATATCACATGTATATTTTCACATTCACTTTCAAGAATGAGTCTGCATTTGCAATGCTTGTCACAAGTCGCATTCTTTCAAAAAATGGACTATAAACGTCTGAGTGTGCCTCATATTTCCGGACCACATTGATACACAATTCCTTCACCTTTGAAGATTATTTTGAGAACCCTTATTGTTCTCCTTTTTATATTTACCATAGTGATGACTATATTATTTTGGTCTTTGGCACACCCACATTCATTGGTCAACCACTAGTCTTTATTTAGACTTATTATGCACCGCTAGCTACACATTCACTTCAAGAATAGAGCAAATCAAGTGGGACAAGCTTCATATTTTTTCATGAAAAATATTTTATTTTTCTTTAGTCATCATTATATAATCAATATGGTGCACTGGGACTCAAACCCAATGCATTACCCATATAAAGGCATGTTAGGCCATAATGAGTTGGGACTCAAATCTAACCCTTATCATCATAGTGCACCAGGACTCAAACCCGGTGTCATACTCTTATACAATGGCATAATAAGTTTAAGTAGACTCACCCTTGAGCCTTTCATAATATACTACTTTCTAATAATCTATTATTTTTCCCCGAACTTTAATGAGAGTTCACATTGATCTTGTTCACAAACAACTACATGATCAAATATAAAGTAAATAACACTATCTTAGTTATACATAATTTATTTTGACCACAACATAAATTTAAATTCTTCTTATTTATAAGGTTAATTAGAAACCTTCTCAATAATTAACAATTTCATAAAATTGGCTTGCAAAAGTCGGAGCAGTACATATGGGAGATGATATCAAGGCATCGGAATATGCTCTTGTTTGCAACTCGAATGCAGAGGTACTTCATATATATACATCTGCACAAATAAAACAAATTGCTAAGTAACACAAATTAGACCAAGTCTTAAATATTAACGTAAGTTAATTGCAGAATTCATGGCAACTAAAAAAAATGATACTCCCTGTATAATAGAAGCAAACACAACATTGATATGCAGCGAAATGCCCAGATTTTCACAAGCTCAACCAATTGGTTCAAGGTTGTAGCTCCCATGGAAGGCTTTCATCTCTTTTAGAAAATATAAGAAGAATATAGCAATTCGTGCTGATAACGTTAAAAAACTAAGCTCACAACAATAACATAAAACAAGAAAATAGACAAAAGATGTAGAGAGCAAGAGAGGAGAGATTCATATTTCTTCCATATATTCAAGTGTGTACAATATGATGCCCAAACCCTCTATTTATAGGATGACATAAAGGTATACAAAAGGATGTCATCAACATGACATTAAACATTTGAGATAGGGGAGATTATTGAGGTATGAGAGTTACAATCATAATGGTAAGAAGTAGTGGAAGGTTAATGGAGAATAGTAGTGAGTGTTATTTATTTAGGAGTTATGGACATTCATCATAATATAATGAATGTTTCATAACAGCACTGCCATTGTAAAGATTTTCTTTACGATTTCTTTACCCATTTATTTTAATAGCTATCAATATTTATCATGAGATTTATCTGTACTTACTTAATAAATGACATAATTGTATAAATTAGAAATTTAAACTCTAAGGACATGGATATTACTACTTCTTATGGTTAATTTTTTTAAAGGAATCGTGTTAGAAACAAATGAATCGAATTCCCAAATATAATTGCAGTACACCAAAACAAAATTTGAGACAAACAGAATAATAGTATCTTCATTTTCTTTTTCTTTTCTCTGGGTAAGAGAGAAAATCCACAGCTGTTACAATCTCTGTTATAGTCTCTGCCCTTCAGGTGAGTACTCTGTATTGAGCATTTTATGTGCACTAGATAAACATCCCTGTGTAATAACCTTCAAACCAGACAGGGATGCAAACAATAAGTAGTAGTTATCTTCATTTTCCTTGGGGATATTTAGGGGTATTTTATTTGCATAAAATGAAATGAAATAAACTGAAGGAATCAAATTTGATAAAGAATAAAAATAATAAGCGCAACTACTCCAAGTCCAATGAACATTTCCTCTATTTATTGTTTCTTTTTCACTATTTTGTATTTAAAATACACATTATCTCTCAATTGTCGAAAGAATATAATTATTTTATAGTACCCATGTTCGAGTTGTATATAAACTAAATCCCTATTATAGTATAGTACTCCTATTTTCAGAATCATATTGGGACAATACTTTCAAGTCCCTTTTAGGACAATGCTTTAAATCCATTATTATATGATACTAGAAATTTTTATTGAATGATGACTCTCAAGATGTACAGTGGTTTAAGAACGCAATTACAAAATAATTGTTATAAAACGATAAAAGAATAAGAACAATATTGCAGAGAAAGAGAGATAGGAAAATCTTATTGAATTTAGGGATGATTTACAATGGGGTAAGACCCCTCTATTTATATGGGAAAAATGACTTAGCCACAAAGTAGAACTCTCTAAAAGAGATAGACATTCACTCTAAATATAATTCTATTTATAACAGTCCCCATTGAATATTTATTCTACAGATAATGTGCCTCGTTAAAACATTAACTAAAATAAAATCCAGTGGGAAAAAAATTTCTAGAAAAGAAAAAAGAGTACACATGTTTAGAAATGCGCCTTTTGGTTGCCTCGTTAAAAACCTTACAAGGAAAACCCATTAGGACAAAACCTTGTAAGGGAAAAAGAGTGCAACGCGCATTAACTCCCCCTGATGAGAGCATCAATTCACATCATTGAGCCTTCGCATCCCAATCTTGTGTATTAGCTTCTTGAAAGTTGATGTTGGTAGAGATTTTTTGAAGTGTTATGTCATGTGATCTTCTAGATCACTTGCCTCCTTTATTATGATCATTTACTCATTTTCTTTATCAAGAAGTTTATTTGAACTAATTTGTCTATACGCTTTAAGCGTACCATAGACTTTGTCCTTATAGGACATAATAGGAGCACTTGTAATGAGAATATAGTTACTTTTTTTGGTTCAGCAAATGCGTCTGCATGCTTTGCACTATACTGAAGATGAATTATATTTTTATGAACTTCAAGTTCATATTATCTTTTCGAGGATCTACAAGTACAAATGATAACTCATTTCACGTAACTTTTTTTCTCAATTGTTTATCATATCTACTCCCCATGTTAGAAAAACTAACTTTCTTATTCAACTTTGGGAACATGTCTTTGTGCATTATGGTGTTAATCAAAATATACACCGCACATCAATAATAATAAGATGGAATTATTTGGTTCATGACCCTGAACCACTTGTGGGAGGAGAATGTAATATACTTTCGTATATAACGTATATCAAACTGATATAGATAACTTTGTTCTCATAAAAAATTGTTTAGCCATTAATTGGAGGCACTCAATCAATCATTTTTCTAAACCAATTGTGATGTAAACCAATTTATCAAGATGAACTATCTTGAATAGACAATCTGGAAATTATGCTCTAAATTAAATTATTGAACAAATTACCTCGCAAACACCATATTGCGGGTTAATAATCACACATGTAACATTATCATAGATGCATCTTATGTGGTATACATGGCAAGTGAATGAGCCCATATTCGCCTTTGATATTTCCAGCATTCATGGGATTCAATCCCAATTTTAGTTGGTACATTAATTAATGAGAACAAGCAACATAAGAGAATTCGTAAAGAACTTTCTAGTTCTTTAATATTTACCCATGTAAATTCTCTTTCATTTTTGCACATCATACTTAAATTGATATGGCTAAACCAATTATGCCAACTAAATAAATTATCACCATGACTTGTGCAATTATCAATAAACTCCAAGTTTATTATGATATGAGTTTTTATATCAATAAACATCCACTTTATTGTGATATTATTTTATTTGTGTAGTACAAACTGGAGAATAAAGTGGGTAACTTTAACATACATATTACCCTGATGCAATTTGTAGTAATAGAAGATATTAAATCTTTCCTTTATTTATAATCTCAGTATAACCAACCGTTTTCGCGAACACTTTAGAAACTCAATAAGTTTCTTTAAGACTTACTACAACATAATAAATTGACATGATAATCAATTGTATTCCTCCAAAATAGTAATAATTGGCTCTTCCAGAACTCTGAATTAATTTGGTACTACCACATATTCATCAACATCCATGTGGTGAATATCACTTTCAAGGAGAAAGTTATAAATTATGGTCATTGTCAAAATTATATTCAAGACATGTTTCTTGCATTAGTGTTATCCTTTTGTAATCATATTGCCAAAATATTTTGGTGTACAATAGATACATGACCAATGATCATTCATGTCATAATAATGACATTATCTTCTTATATCATCTCAAACCTCCTTTTAGAGGTGAATGTGATATATTCACTACCACTAGCACGTTCATATTCTTCCAAGAATGAATATGTATTCATAAATCAGATGTTGTCACATTCTCATCATGAATGGACCATAATCCTCTATATGCGCTTACAAAATCTCATGTCAAATCGACGACAAATATTACTTTCAAATAATGAAAGATTATTTTGAGAATTCTTATTATTCTCATTATCACAAATATGACGATTATAATTTCGTCTATTGCTACGTCCACATCCATTGATACCTTCATGGTAATAATTTGTCTTCTTTCAGACTTATCACATATTGCTACCACACTCTCTTAAGAGTAATGAGAATGAAGCAAATTCAATAGGACGAGTTTCCACTTCTTTGCCCAAAAATACATGAATTTGATCATGGCAAGACATAGAAATTTTACCACTTTAGTGGTTATAATTTCTTGCAAACTCTATAGGAGTTATAATCAAAGTTTATTATCTTTGCTTGCATTTAAAATCAAATTATAGAATTTCAAGAATTTAAAAGAGAAAAATAAGGTAAAATACCTACCTTAAATCCAGAATTTAATCATGAAGAAAGTTCATGGAGAATTGACAATCATTATGCTCAATCTCAAAGCTTATACTCAATTGGTTAGAGTCTCGTGCTGATAACGTGCTATAAAACAATAAAAGAAGAAGAACAATATTCCAGAGAAAGAGAGAGAGAGAGGAAATTCTTATTGAATTTAGGGATGATTTACAATGGGGTAAGACCCCTCTATTTATAGGGGAAAATGACTTAGCCACAAAGTAGAACTCTCTAAAAGATAGATATTCACTCTCAATAGAATTCTATTTATAACAGTAATGATTAATTATATGTTGAATTTTTGCTATATTTTTTCATTGGATTCATATCCATATCTCTCTTGTTGTATCTCTAATTAGTTTGTAATAACCAAAATTTGGGACGACCAATATATAAGACATGCTACTATTCTTGTGAGTAGAGCCGTAGAAATTATGGTGCCGCTTAAAATTTGATTTTTGTCCAAACACCAGTGACAATTACATTTTACAAGACGGCAGATGCAACGGATTCTGCAGGTACTTATTGTTTGACCAAATATGGGGATCTTTGAATAAACTAATTAATTAATTATTTAGGAGGTTAATTATAGTTAAAGATAATAACTTCAGATCTATGATAACTGATAAGTAATGTGGGTGATATAAAACAATATTGAGACAGATTTAATGCACTATGTATTAATGTTTCGAATGCAATAATGAGATAGAAGTATCAAATATTAAATAGCAATAAATGACACAAAATATAAATAAAGAAGAAGATTCACTCAATATTGAATGAGGTGGATGATTCCTCTTTCTGACAATGATGAATGACAAGTATCTATGAGAATATTGAAGACTTTCTCGGATCTGATGAAAATGACAAGGAATAATCTAAAAAGACGAATCTCCTTATAAATGTGTTCTTTGTATTTATCTAGAGAGTTTGCTTTTCAAGAGAGTTATTATCACTTAGAATATTACATGACTTTTGTCGTATCTCTCATTCTATTTATATGAGACATTTCCTCGAAGAACCCTAAAAGTACAAGTACACAAAATATTCAATGGAATATTCCCTCTACAGATCCTAGTACAAAACTAGTTGTTACTACTGCTAGTGACACTCGATCTCGGTCGTGGTTGACTACTCGGTGATAAGTTTCGTTAATCACTGGTCGACCTCAGCCAAATTACCCATGGTAATTACCTCTTCGTGCTGAATTTTCTCAATCGGATTTTGACCCATACAGTTAGTCCCTCCGCTTATCGAGGTTGTCTTTTGGTCAAGCTCGATGATCGGACTTCGCTTAGTCGCAGCCGAGAAATTCAGGTAGGCAGGTCGAGTAGTAATGATCACAATCGAGGTGATAACGTGACGCTTTGCGAGCCACAACTTATCGTGACATTGGTTCAGACTGTCATCACATCATCATGCGTCATTATTACGCGTTTTCCAGATGCGTTGCATCGCTTCCCGTGATTAGAAGCCCTTCACATGATCCTTTGTGTTTTCTGGCATTTGAACCTTCATATCTTCCTCTCTTCTTCTTCTTACTATGTTCTTTCTCCCGTTGCTTTCACTTTCGCCCCCTTGTTTCCCTTTCTAGCTTTAGCGATTTCTGTTACTCCTACCTAACTCGTGTTTGTACTTTCTGCACTTATAAGCAACTGGAAATGGTTAATACATCTTCTAGTTTTGGAGGGGCTTCCGGCCCAATCCCACTGAAAGTGAGAATTCATCCTAATGACGATGAGGCTGCCATTGTTGCTGAGGACTAAAGCTTCCCCACCATAGAGAAAATAATTCCTCGTAATGACAAAGCGAGGTCGGACTTCTAAAAACTACCGGCAGATGAGCCCGAGCTTGTGGAATCTGAAATGGACAAGGCTGCCCTCGCAGAGTTTAGGGCCAAGTTCAACAACCCGGCTCACATCGACTTTATCCCGGCAGGTCACGACGTGGTACAGATTCATTGCCCTGGATATTGCGCGTTCTACATATATTTGTTTCTACGTAAGCTATTCTCTTCCTCTTCCTCAGTTGGCAGAAGAATTTTGCCGCTATTATGACGTCTGCCTGACTCAGCTCTCCCCTACATTTACAAGCTCTTCCTTATGTTGATAAATTACGCGGAACTGGCCAAACGCAAAATTTCTATTCTCCATCTACTGCGCCTCTTTGTGCCAAGTTTCCATAGGGGTACGATGTTACACCTTCGTCACTGTTGGAATAAAGCATTAGTGGTGAAGATGGAAGATAAGGTCAATCTTCTATTTTGGTACAACTTTTTCTATATCAAAATCGAGGACGTGGTGGCAAACCCTAACGGGAGACGTTCCTTTGCCCAAAGTCGTTGCTGAATAAGGAGTTCTACCTGAGGTTGCAGAGGTTGTGCCGAGGAATGACCCTTCATCCTCAGGACATATTGGCGTTCCTTTGTTGGCTGAGGAGGGAGGGAAGAATGTTGTCGAGGACGGCTACGAGACCAGTTTTGACATTGACCCTGAGGAGGTGCGGATGTTTACCGAAGAGTTTACTATGGTGGAGGTAAGGTTAGAAGGGTCCACTCGCACCATCGTCGTCCCCTTGGACCGCTACTTATTAGTGGATACAGAGCACGTGATTCCCTCTTTGGGTCTCTCTAACGTGGAGTGCAGGACCTTACAGACATTCGGCGATGTCGCCTTGTCGTCAGTCATAACCTGCCTCGCCTTGAGAGTAAGTTTTCGATCTCTCTAGTTTATATGCATTACATTTTCCCTTCTCTCACTTTCTTTTTAGACTGACTTCCTTATTATTCTGCTTTCTCGTTTTCCTTTAGACCATAATTTGGGAGATTGAGAGTGCCCGCCCAGAAGAGAAACGGAAAGTTATTTTCAAGAAAATGGAAAGGAAGTGTAGTGAGTACCGCGTCAAGCACCGCGAGATCTGCAAGCGGTTCGGTGTGGACGACAATTTCCAGTCCATTATGGACGAGCTGAAGTAGAAAGATGATTAATTTATGAGAGTCATCGATAAATGTAGAGAGCTCGAGGTAGCACTTAAAGATAAAGAGGACAAGCTCGAAGTGAGCAAGGGGTCGTGGCTGAGTGTGCAGACCTTCAAACCCAAGTGGCATCTCTACGGGCCGAGCTTGAGCAGAGTTCGATAAGAGCTAACAATTTGAGTGATGAGGTGATCGAGAAGGCGACAGAGTTGGAGAAGTTCGAGGAGACTAGGGTGTCGGCTTTGGCAAAGGTGGCGGCGTTGGAAGATACAATCCGCGTCCTCCGATCCGAGCGGGAGAATGACGCGGAGACTACCACACTCATGGAAGCACGAATTGATGAGTGGAGTGGGGGGGCATGAGAAATAGGTTTCAAACCTTAGTGATCAGATCGCCGTTCTCGAGGCCGAAAATGTACGGTTGCTGGCTCATTCTTCCTCCTATCACACTTCCACTTATCCCGATATTCCGCGGGATTTCGTACGAGAAGTGGATCCACGTCGAGGCCCAACTAGACGTATTTAGGGATTAGATGACGGTGGGAAGGGTTTCTAAGGTTGAGTTTGAGGATGCTCGTGCTAAGGCGCGCGCATCTCGAGTCGTATGTGGTTATGATCCTGCTATGCGGGGGCTGGTGATGGAGAAGAGGACTTGCATGAGATTGAACAAGGTGCCTGGTATGAAGACCAATACTCTGATGGAGAGGGCAATGATGAAGATGGTGCTACTGAATAGTTATGCCTTTTGTAATTTTTCTGTTCACTTTCGCGGGCGTCTATTCAGCCCTCGTAAAAATATATTTTTGAATTGGAATGCTATTGTTGTTGTTTGTTTCTGAATCTTCTCTGTTTTCTCTTGTATATTTTCCTCATTTGGTTGCCTCGCCTATAAGAACTTTGGATCTAGTTGTGGTCGTCTTGGTAGACGTAAACTCAAAGAGGGCCGAGTGTGTCTTAATTCAAGCGAGATCAAATGTGATTTTAATTTATTAGAACCTTAACGAGGTCGAATGTTACTTTAATTGATTCGAATGATGTGTAATGTGAGTAATTCGGGCGAGGTCAAATGTAACTCTTAGTTAGTTTGAATGAGGCCGAACGTTATTTTGGTTTATTTGAACGAGGTCAAATGTGAGTTAATTCGAGCGAGGTCGAATATTACTCTCTGTTAGTTCTAACGAGGTCGAACGATTTTTTGATTGATTCGAACGAGGTCGAATGTGAGTTCATTCGAGTGAGGTCGAATGTTACTCTTAGTTAGTTTGATCGACTCGAACGAGGTCGAATGTTACTCTTATTAAGTTCGAACAAGGTCGAACGTTATTTTGGTTAACTCGAGCGAGGTCGAATGTGGGTTAACTCGAGCGAGGTCGAATGTTACTCTTATTAAGTTCGAACAAGGTCGAATGGTATTTGATTGATTCGAACGAGGTCAAATGTGAGTTAATTCGATCGAGGTCGAGTGTTACTCTTAGTTAGTTCGAATGAGGTCGAACCGTATTTTGATTGATTCAAACGGGGTCGAATGTTGTTTTTGCTAAATTGATGCGGTGTTGTTTTGGTGAAAATATGGGCGAATTTCATGTACTCGTATGCTTTGCATACATATATATTGGAGCATTTAAATGTTTTTCGGGTTGGTATTCCAGTCCCAGTCTATCTAGTCCTTTCATTGGTCGTCTTGGAGAAGAATTTGAGAGGTCGGGCAATGAACTAATCAACTTGTGTCCTCACCTGATTGTGCTTCAACTAGAAATGTCCTCCTCGCCGCCTCGTTAAAAACCTCTCTGAGAAAACCCATTGGGACAAAACTCAGGTGAGGGAAAAAAAGTACGACTCGGAGAACATATTTCCTTAGAAGTTGAAGTACTTGAGGTGGGCGATGTTCCAGTTGTTTGGTAGTAGTTTTCCTTTCACCGTTTCCAGTTGAAATTACTCTTTGTTTGCTATTGCTGTGATTTTGTATGGGCCGACCCAATTCGTTCCTAATTTTCCTTCATGAGGGTCGTTGCTTGCCTGTGTTTTGGCCTTGATTATGTAGTCCCCGACTTTGAGTGGTCTGGCCTTGGATTTTTATTGTAGTAGCGTTCTGCCTGTTGTTTCTAGGCGATCATCCTTGTGTAAGCCATATCTCTACGTTCTTAGGCTTCATCGAGGTCCTGCCTTCTGCTTTCGTCGTTTCTCGACCCGCTCTCATGGGAGTATCTCAGACTTGGTTCTCCGACCTCTAATGGTATTACTGCATCAGTCCCATAGACTAATGAGTGAGGTGTCCCTACCGTACTTGTTTTCGGCGTTGTGCGGTATTCCCATAGTACTTCCGGTAGTAGTTCCGGCCATAGTCCCTTGGCATTCTCGAGCTTTTTTTCATGATATTTAGTACTGCTTTATTGAAGGATTTTTCTTGCCCATTGCCTGCGGTATGGTATGGCTCGGAGAGTATTCTTTTGATGTGCCATTCTCGAAGAAATCGATGATTTTTCCCTTAGTGAATTGAGGCCCGTTGTCACAACTGATCTCTTTGGGGAGGCCGAAGCGACACACAACATTCTTCCATATGAAGGTGATTACTTCGTGTTCTCGTATCTAGGAGAATGCACCTGCTTCCACACACTTGAAAACATAGTCAGTTAAAACTAAAAGAAATCGTACATTACCTCGCCTCGCTAGGAGGGAGCCGATGATGTCCATCCTGCATTTGATGAAAGGACAAGGTGAGGTGACCGAGTAGAGGTGCTCGCCTGTTTGGTAGATCATAGGGGCATATTTTTGGCATTGTTCGCATTTTCTCACAAAGTTAGCAGCCTCTTTTTTCATGGTGGGCAAGTAGTAGCCTGCTCGCATGAGACATCTGAACAGAGCTCGATTGCCGAAATGAGCTCCGTAGTGGCTTTCTTCTAGAACGTGTCATATCTGGTTTGGGCCTCAAGCATTTTGCTCGAGAGACACCATACATTCTTTTCATTCGGAGCTTTTTGGCTCCTTTTTTATTATATGGGAGCACGCCGTACTGCAAGTATGTAACAATATGATTGCTCCAGTCCCAGGTTAGATTTATAGTTCTTACCTAGATTTGAACGATCAATGAGTGGAGGAGAGTGACCACGTTTCCTTCTCCGGTTATGCTTTTAGTGGTTGCCGCCAGTTCGGGCAGGAACTTGCAGATCTCGGACTGATATATTTGTAATATGTTTTCTTTGATTTGGGAAGTCCATGTGACCTGGTTGACGACGAGTTGAGATTCGAAGCGTAGGACGAATCACCCTGCTTAGTACTTGAGTGCTAGCCTTAACCCTGCAATCACGACCTCATACTCGGCCTCGTTGGTAATCATGTATGTGCCTCTTATGGGCTGGAGAATTACTTCGTCTGTGGGGACCTCGAGCATGAGTCCCAGTCCAGACCCTGATGCATTAGAGGCGCCATCGGTGTACAAAACACATTGGTACTATACTTGGATGAAGGTCTTGGTGGCTTCTCTTTCGACTTCAGGCATTATTTTCGTGCTGAAGTCGGCGACGAAGTCGACAAGCACTTGCGACTTTATCGTCGTTCGGGTTTATAGATTAAATCATGTTTGCTTAGTTCTATGGACCATTTGGCCAATATTCTCAACAACTCGGGCTTATGCAAAATACTCCTTAGGGGAAAAGTCGTGACTATCGATATAGGGTGGCACTAGAAGTAGGGTCTAAGCTTTCGTGAAGCTACGACCAAAGTCAGGGCCAATTTTTCAAGGTGTGGGTACCTCGTCTCGGCGTCGACTAAGGTTTTGTTAATATAATAGACATGAGATTGCGTACCTTTATTTTCCCAGACTAGGACTGCACTCACCACCATGTCGTACACGACCAAGTAGATGAGAAGGCGTTCTCCGGGTTTTGCCTTAGGGAGAAACGTGTGTGATGATAGGTAGGTCCATTGGAGCCCGTTGTATTTCTTGAGTATGCCGAAGAACTTGTGGCATCTGTCGGAGGATCGTGAGATGAACCTTGACACGGTGATTATACGTCGGTCAGTCTCTGAAGCTGTTTCTTACTAGCTAAGTTATCTAGTATTGCCTCTATAGCTTTGATTTGGTTGGGGTTGACCTCAATACCTCATTGTGATACTAAGAAGCCGAGGAATTTCCCTGCGGTTACGCCGAAGGCGCACTTTTCAGGGTTCAGTTTCATTCTGTATCGCCTGAGTATATCGAAGGCTTCTTTCAGGTGGTCGATGTGATCCTCTTTCCTTTATGACTTGACCAACATATCGTCTATGTAGACCTCCATGGTTTTGCCGAGTTGGTTTTTGAACATCTTTGTCTAAACCTCTAATATGTCGCCCCTGCGTTTTTCAGTTCGAACGACATCACCTTGTAATAATACGTCCCCTGGTGAGTGCTGAAGGTGGTCTTCTACTGGTCTTCCTCTTCCATGAGGATCTGGTTGTAGCCCGAGTATTCGCCTAAGAAGCTTAGTAGCTCGTGCTCGGTTGTTGCATCAATAAGTTGGTCGATATGAGGCAACGAGAATGAGTCCTTCATGCATGCTTTGTTCAAATATGTGAAGTCCAAGCACATCCGTCATTTTTCGTTCTTCTTTTTCACCATGGCTACGTTGGCGGCTCACTGGGGGTATTTTGATTCTCTGATGGAGCCATTCCCAACAGTTTTTCAACCTCCTTGCAGACCACATTCTTTATTGCAAAATTGAACTTCCGCCTAACTTGCCTTACCAAGGGTAAAATGTATCGACGTTCAACTTGTGTGTAGCTATCCCCTTCAGGAAACCTGGCATGTCTGCATGGGAAAAGGCAAACAATTATGCGTTATTAGTTAGGAAATGTCTGAATTTACCTGGTTCTTGAAGTTAATGGCCGATGTGGGCTTTCTTGATATGGTCGTTATCATCGAGTTAAACAGGGTCGAGATCTTCTATGGTTGATCCCGTGGTCTCTATGATTTTGGGGCCTCTGGTAACGTCCTTCCATTCATCATCGCTCGACCTCGACCCTGTTAATTGCTATGCCTCTTTGGCTTTGCCCTTCATTTTCTTGGTGTATGTACAATCTTGGGTGATACGATAGCACTCTCGGGAAATGCGTTGTTCCCATCGAATTCAGAACACTCTCTTTGGGGTGGAAAATTTGATGACTTGGTATATGCTGGAGCGGATGGCCTTCATGGCGTGTATCCAAGGCCGATCGATAATGACGTTATACATCGGGTCCTGATCCATGATGTGGAATGTGGTTTCTAGAGTGACGTTGCCGGCTATGACGGGGAGTGTGATTTCCCTAGATGTCCGTTCAACTACATTGTTAAAATGCAGCGTGGCACTATCTTATCCTCAAGTTTCATTTGTGCAAGTAATCAAGGGTGGATAATGCAAGTGCCACTCCCATCGTCCACTATAATACGTTTCACATCTGTATCTAATATGCATAAAGTGATAACAATAGCGTCATAGTGAGGAAAAACCAAATCGTGTGTATCTGACTTATCGAAGATGATTCTTTGGTTGATCCGTGGACCTGCAAGGTTTCTTCTGTTGTCGTTGTCCCGATCTTTCATGAATTTCATTTGTACTGAGGTTAACCGTTGGGTTGGCCCTTGAGGCCGTCTTCTTCAGCTCGGACTTCGGCGCAATAGGCATTGTGTATATCGTCCCAAGTGGTCGAGGGATACTTCATGAACCGGCCCAACAAATTTATGGTCGCCTTTGAACCGCTCCTGTTTAACCCATTATGGAAAGCTGCTACTACCATTCCTTCTGATACATTTGGTAAGGTCATCCTGACACGGTTGAATCGAGCGAGGAAGTCCCCCGTGTCACGCCCCAAAACCAAGGTGACACGACCGGCACTCGACCAGGTAGCCCCAGTCAAGAGGACCTGTATTCCTTTTTCCCTCCCACGTATTACCCCGAAGTTTCTGATGTACATTATTCAATTATAATTAAGATGCATTCTCAATGTCCGAAATTATATCATAGAATTCTGTCATTTCCAACATGTGATACAATACTTACAAAATATACAGAATACACAGTTTTACTTTACGTGGTCTACAAGTCATACTGCCCAAAATACATAAGTACATAACCCACATTTCCTGTCTACGGAGCCTCTAAGAGTACGAAAGAGTTATACATAAAACACGTGCCGGTAACAAGGCTCCGACTATACCTTACACGAATACCAAATAAAAATCCGGAAGAAAAAGTGGCATGAACCACACTGGGCCCCGAGAGGAGAGGGGCTCACCAAAATAGCTGATAGGACGAAGAGGAGGCACTATTGTCGGTGTGCTGGAGTACCTGCTATAGAACCACCTACAATCATCACAAGAATGTAGCGCCCCCGGCAAAAGGGACGTCAGTACATTTGAATTGTACTGGTATGTATGAACAAACTTTACTCTAAGTAAACTCAATAATGCACAGGCAAGAGACAGACAAAGAGTCACACAATTACTGCACAAGACATAGAAAGACACACAATGGAAGTTCCACAATTTTCACTTCATCATAATCACAATTTCAATTCCACCCTTGTCCCTTCTCACATTTCACCCTTATTTCTCCTGTTGCGGCGTGCAACCCGATCCCACCTGACAATTGTTGCGGCGTGCAACCCAATCCCACCTGACAATCACAATCACACCCTCATCACTTCTCACACATCACCCTTATCTCCCCTGTTGCGGCGCGCAACCAGATCCCACATGACAATCACATCTCATATCAACGATGACAAATCACAGTTCAATCACAGAAAAATTCAGCAACAAGAATACAGCTTCTTTACATAGCCTTTAGCATACACATTCATACTCTTGGATTCATTATCCTTCTAGCACCATTTTTCATATCATGGTAGTGTGGTGGTCAACTAAAGACATACAAGTAATACACTTCTCACTTCAACATAATTCGGACAACCAGTTACACATATTCATAACAATACACGTACCGCATGCTCGAACACCACAAGTGATTTTACAAAGATTAAAGTTAGCCATACATACCTGGAGTCGAGTTTTCCTTTTTAATTTCTAGTGCAATTCACTGAACTGCCTATCACCGTCAATCTAGTTCACAATGCAACATATTTACCTTAGAATTAGGAGTCTCGAATTCATTTGAGCATTTTATCAAACACTACGTGACCCCTTAGATTGACTAAACCCCTTTTTAGTGAAAGATTACTCTACTTGCTTCCCTTTACTAGGTTATGGAAGATTATTCGCATGCATGTAAGGTCCCAACTTTTCACCCTCAAGAACCAACCTATGTGTGTTTTATTCTTAATAAAATCCCTGGAATTTGAGAAAAGTAGGGTGAAGGCTTTCCTCTTATGATGAAGAAGATGACTATTACTTGATAAACTTCCAAGCCCGGGTAGAGATGGAGGACCAATTTGGGGAAGATGAGGACTTCACCCTCTAGAACCCACTCTCACTTCTCTCTATTTTGTTCAGAAAACTTGTTAAAATAAAAGGGGGCAGGGGTTAAATGAAACTGGGATCAGGTATAAAAATTTAGAAAATTAAAAGACCGTGTCGAATATGCGATCAGGAATGCGATCGCATTCCTGACATGCGGTCCGCATATTGGACCGCAAAATGGCCCACAGGTGAGCCAAATTTTGAAAACATTTTGCCCGGGTATGCGACCATTATGCGGTCCGCATACACGTCGCATAACACCCCTTCAGTTGGGCAGTGATCTGCCCATGTATGCGACCACTATGCGGTCCGCATATACGTTATGCGATCGCATAATGCGTCGCATAACACCCAATTTCTGGAAAAATTAAGTTCTTTCAAATCCCAGGGTATTTTTACAAAATCAAGGTCCGTTTTAAGAATTTCCACAGAGATAACAACTCGCGGACTTATTCGGGCATTATTTTAAGCAAGAAATTTTTACGGGTCTTTACATTCTCCCCCCCTTAAAAATCATTCGTCCTCGAATGAGGATTTTGGAAATCTTTTTTTTTTTTTTTTGAAAACATGATATGCAAACTCCCAATTTACACTAACTCCAGTTTTTTAAGAAAATTTCGCCAAAGTCTCCTTTGTATTTAAACCTATCCACCTGACAGAGAGCCCCCGAAATACATTTCCAAGCATCATTACAAAAATTTTGTTATCCCTACAACTGGTATACCATTCATTACCTCAACACTTGCACATATCCAATTACCTTGACAAATACATATGGCTCATCCTCTTTTCATCACAATTTAGCATAAGACTCAATTAGTGGAACATAATTTGCACATAACTTTGGGTCATTTCAGTGCGCCCCATACAATTCAATCACCTCAATAGATCATAGACAATTCTTCTAACCATTACCAATCTACACTACTATTAATCACCTACTTAGCACATTTGTTTCACAAAACTTTTATTTGCTTTAAAGGTGGCACACCACCTAGTTAACAACTTTGTATACAATTTTAGCACGCATTGGAAAGTTACAACAATAAGGCAATTAGGAGAGTAAAGGAAAATGGGGTGCCTTGGCACGAATCTGAGTACAACATCAAATTGCCTTGGAACCATAATTCGCACGATCACTACTACACTTGCTCAAACAGATGGGGGTATTTTTCTTTCATTTCTTTCTCTGTTTCCCACGTGTCTTCCTCGACTCGTTGACTCCGCCACATCATTTTAACAGAATCAATCTCCTTGTTTCTCAATCTACGGACTTGCCTATCAAGAATAGCCACCAGAGCCTCTTCGTATGATAGCCCTTCATTAACCTCAATAGTCCCAACTGGCACGATGGCAGATGGATCTACAACCACTTTCTTCAACATAGACACATGGAACACTGGGTGCACTAATGACATTTCATGGGGCAATTCTAACCTATAAGCCACCCGTCCTATCCTTTGAGCAATCCGATATGGCCCGACGTACCTAGGGCTCAACTTCCCTTTCTTCCCAAACCGCATCACTCCCTTCATGGGGGACACCTTTAAGAACACCCAATCATCTACCTGGAACTCCAATTCTCTTCGACGAACGTCCGCATAGGATTTCTGACGACTCTGAGCAGTTTTCATCCTCTCTTGAATGACTCTAACTTTTTCCATAGCTTGGTGCACAAGATCTGGTCCTAACAATTCTGCTTCACCAACCTCGAACCATCCGATCGGAGATCTACACCTCCTTCCGTACAATGCCTCAAACGGGGCCATTCGGATACTAGCATGGAAGCTGTTATTATAAGCAAACTCGACAAACGGCAAATGATCATCCCAATTACTCTTGAAGTCTAAAACACAAGCCCGTAGCATATCTTCGAGCGTCTGAATAGTCCGCTCCGACTAACCGTCAGTCTGTGGATGGAAAGCCGTGCTGAGATTTACCTGAGTACCCAAACCTTGCTGGAATTTTCGCAAAAAATTAGCTGTAAAATGGGCCCCTCGATCTGAGATAATAGAAACTGGATTGCCATGAAGTCTAACTATCTCCTTGATGTACAATTAGGCATACCGCTCCGCTGTGTCGGTAGACTTGACTGGCAAAAAGTGAGCTGATTTCGTGAGTCGATCCACTATCACCCAAATNAAATACCAGGAGCTATGAGCCTCTGCCATTACCCTTTCCCGAAGATTATCTACATCTGGAACACATAGCCTACCTTGACATCGCAACACTCTATCATTGTTGCCGAGTGAAAATGACGAAATCTTGCCATTCAGAACTGCCTCCTTCAGCTGTGCCAATGCTGGATCAATAAACTGCTTCTCCTTGACTTTCGCTACAAGTGACGATTCTGCCCCATTATGCACCATAACTCCCCTTTCGCCTGAGGTCAAAAGACAAACCCCCAAACTGGCCATTTGATAAACCTCCTGGGCCAAGGGCCTCTGATCCGCTTTCAAATGAGCCAAACTACCCATAGACTCCCGACTGAGAGCGTCGCCCACCACATTCGCCTTTCCTGGATGGTACAAGATGTTCATATCATAATCCTTAAGCAATTCTAACCACTTCCGCTGCCTTAGATTCAGTTCCTTCTGCTTGAATAAATACTGAAGACTCTTGTGGTCTGAGAACACATCCACGTGGACTCCATAAAGATAATGCCGCCAAATTTTTAATGCAAACACCACAGTCGCGAGCTCCAAATCATGCGTCAGATAATTCTTCTCATGATTCTTGAGTTGACTTGAAGCATACGCTATGACCTTCCCATGTTGCATCAACACACACCCCAAACCAACCCTTGAAGCATCGCAATAAACCACAAATCCCTCTATACCTTCTGGCAAGGTCAATACCGGTGCCGAAGTCCATCTCGATTTCAATTCCTAAAAACTTTTCTCACAAGCGTCGGACCACTGGAACTTCATTGCTTTCTGCATCAATTTAGTCAATGGGGAGGCGAGGGTAGAGAATCCCTCCACAAACCTCCGATAATACCTAGCTAGACCCAAGAAACTGCGAACCTTCGTCAGGGTCGTTGGTCTAGGCCAATCTTTCACTGCTGCGATCTTCTGGGGATCAACATGAATCCCTTCTCTGGAAACAACATGACCCTTTGGCAAGAGTTTTGGGGCGCCTGGTATTTTGTCTACCCTCTCTTAGTGCTCTTTAATTTGATCTCGGAGCATTTTGTTTTCGTTTTTCATCTCCTCCATCTTCCTCAAAATGGTTGTGAGGGTGTCGTCGACTGCATTATTAACATTATGAGTTATACCTGTTATGGGAGGAGGGCCATGTTACTCATCTGTTATTGGTGCAATGCAAGTCCTTGCGTTCTCTCTGTTCGCCCTTTGGGCGGGTTTGTCAATGATGTTGGTCAACGTGTTTGTCAACCAGGCTTTGAGCAACTTTTTCATCGCTGGTAGTGGCTCTTCTGTTGTGGACGTGGAGGCTCCTTTACCGCGTGAAGTTGTGATAATGACGTGAGGAAGGGGTGAACCACTCTGCCTAGGGGAGGCGTTTGACGTTACGTCCTCAACGCTTGTTTCAGTGACCTCGTTGATGGTGTTTAAGAGGTTGGTGGTGAGAGCGGCTACTACCTTCATCCTTTTTTCTCCGTTACCTGCCATGTCAGATCCGTACACACAAGAAAATAAAGGGTTTTGCGTTTCCCACTTTTTTTAGATCTGAAAGAAACTTAGACTTTGACTAGGGAATCCCCACAGACGACGCCAAATTGTTTGACAAAAAATGGGGATCTTTAATTAAAAAAATTAATTAATTATTTAGGAGGTTAATCCTAGTTAAAGATAATAACTTCATATCTATGATAAGTAACGTGGGTGATATAAAACAATGTTGAGACATATTTAATACACTGTGTATTAAATATTTCGAATGCAATAATCAGATAGAAGTATCAAATATTAAATAGCAATAAATGACACTAAATATAAATAAAGAGGAAGATTCACCCAATATTGAATGAGGTGGATGGTTCCTCTTTCTGACAATGATTAATGACAAGTATATGAGAATATTGAAGACTTTCTCATATCTAGTGGAAATGACAAGGAATAATCCAAAAAGACGAATCTCCTTAGAAATGTTTTCTTTGTATTTATCTAGAGAGTTTGCTTTTCAAGAGAGTTCTTATCACCTAGAATATTACATGACCTTGCCTTATCTTTCATTATATTATATGTGACATTTCAGTTGAGTCTCCCACATCGGCTAAGGGATAGGGGACTTGGTTTCCTTATATGGCTTGGGCAATCCTCACCTCGTGAGCTATATTTTGGGGTTGAGTTACGCCTAATGTCCATATCTTATCACCTCAAAGAACACTAAAAGTACAAGTATAAAGAATAATTAATGGAATATTTCCTCTAAAGATCCTCGTACAAAACTAGCCGTTAGTGTTGCTAGTGACACTCGACCTCGACCGTGTTTAACTGCTCAGCGATAAGTTTCGTTAATCACTGGTCAACCTCGGCCAAATTACCAATGATAATTACCTCTCCATGCTAAATCTTCTAAGTCGAATTTTGGCCCATACACTTATTTCGCTTGATATTATCATGAGGTGATATTTAATATTTGACAAGAAGTACTAGTATATATTTGAGTTACTAGCGTAGCCAGAATTTTACGCAACTAGTATCAAACATACTATAATAAACTGTCTAGTTTGGATTTATGCAAAATCTTTTACGGAATTAATATATGTGTAGAATTTTCAGAAAGTGAAACTCTAGTGATGAGTTGTATTCTGTTTTGATGATCTAACAAACTTTTATATGAAGGACCAGATTGAGGACCTGATATATAAACAGTATCACCTGTCATCTCTGACTCCAGAAGTTCCAAACTATACATGTTGTACTCGGAGGGACCAGCTGAAGGACTTGATCCCCTACCGGGCTCACAGATAAAAGTACAGGTCAACTTGACAGCTGTAAAAAGTTGTGACAGAAAGGTGACTGCCTGCTACTGTACCCGCTACAGTGCAGCAGTCACTTCCTAGTGGTTGAGACTTATACGTTCAAGATATGGGACATCCTTCTTGGAATGTAAAAAGGGCTTTTAAGATCTTGAATCAAGAAGAACAAATTCACTTGAGCAATTACTAAGATTTCTCTCAAGCATTGAAGACTCAAGTGTTTCAAGAGCGAAGAAGACAACTCCACTAAGACGGACCAGTTTCATCATGTGCTACTAGTGTACTTAGTTGAGTTGTAATCTTGTACTTTGCTTTCATTGTATCCCACTATATTTGTTGAAGCATCTAGTTAGGAATCTTTAACCTCTCATTCACCCATACTTGTGTGCGACTAAAGCTAGTCGTAGGTCAAAGTCTTTGTAACTAGTCAATGGCAAAGTGGCTTGTAAGAAGTATTACAAGTTAGAGTGTTGAAGTCTTTGTAAGTGTGTCATTACAAAGTGGCTTGTAATAGTTTAGATTAAAAGTTAGTGAAGTTTAAATCCTACAAGTGTAGGTCGTGGTTTTTATCTCCTTGAGTGGGATTTTTCCACGTAAAAATCCTCTGTCAAGTTATTTGTCTTTCTTATATATATTTCTGTGGGAACTAGTAGAGGACCTGGTAACTCTACTGGTTGGTGGACTCTTAGAAACTATCAATTGGTATCAGAGCAGGATCTTTCTAAAAGGTTAATACCTAGGAAGGATCTGTAATGACTGCTCCACCAAACTTCGAAGAAGGACAATCAACATATCGACCTCCGAGGTTCAATGGTCAATACTATAAGTGGTGGAAGACTCGCATGCATGACTTCATCATGGCTGAGGATTCTGAGTTATGGGACATCATTTGTGATGGACCTCATGTTCCTATGCACAAGGTTGGAGAAGTTGGTCTGCTGGTGCCAAAAACAAGATTAGATTATACTGAAGCCGACATAAAAGCTGTGGAAAAGAATTTTCGTGCAAAGAAAATTCTTGTGTGTGGAATAGGACCGGATGAATATAATAGGATCTCTGCGTGTCATTCTGCTAAAGAGATCTGGCAGGCCTTGCAGATAGCCCACGAAGGAACAACACAAGTGAAGCATTCAAAGATCGATATGCTCACTACTGAGCATGAGCTATTCAAGATGAAGGAAGACAAAAATATACAAGACATGCATACCAGATTTACTTCCATTATCAACAAGCTTCACTCTCTAGGAGAAATCATTCCTAGGAACAAGCTAGTGCGAAAGATCCTAAGTCTTCTACCTAGTTCTTGGGAAATCAAGGTAAATGACATCACTGAGGCAAAGGACTTGCAAGTCCTAACAATGGATGAGTTGATAGGGAACCTGAAAACCTACGAGATGAAGAGGAAAAATGACAGTGAAAGAAGAGAGCCCAAGAAGGAGAAGAACCTGGTTCTCCAAGCTGAAAAACGTGAGTCAAGTGAAGAAGATCATGACATGGCCTATCTCACCAAGAGATTCTAGAAGATGGTTTGAAGGAACGGTGGAATACTAAGAAGAGGCAACTCAAGCAATCCTAGGAACTATGACTTATGTCATAAGTGTGGTAAGCCTGGACACTTCATAAAAGACTGCCTGCTACTGAAACAGGATAACTACAAATTCAACACTGACAAATCTCCAAAGAGGAACCAGGTCCCAGAGAGGAGATTCAGCAGGAAGAATGCAGCTGACAATGTTGTAAGGAAAGCTCTTGCTGCTTGGGGAGATTCATCCAGTGAATCAGAAGAGGAACCTGAAGCAGAAAACAGCTCCATGATGGCAGTTGAAAACAAGGCAAATGAGTATGACTCATTGTTTGCTCTCGTGTCTCAATCTGAGGGAGAAGAACAAGATGACTCAGAAGAGGTAAACTTGAGAGATGTTCAGAGAAATCTGAAATCCTACTCTCCTAAAAAATTACTGTCGTTATCAAATGTTCTCATTGACACTTACTATACCTTAGTCGAAGATAAGGACCTATTGACCACAGAACTAGGAGAAGTGGAACAAACTAGAGATGACCTGATGTTAGTTGGGGGACCTTAAGGACACCATAAGTAATATTGAAAAGAAAAAGGAGGAGATAGAAGAAAAAATAAGAAAAACAGAAACTGAGGGAGAAGATGTGACCCAAGTGATGGTAGATTTGAAAGAAAAAGCTGAAAATTTAAACAAGGAAAACATTAGGCTGAATGAGAGATTTAATACTGTTGAGCAGGAAAGAAATAACCTACTAATTAAAATCACATAACTAGAAGAAATCATTCAGGAACACAGACTAGAACCTGGTCCTTTTAGTGTGGAAAAAGGAAAGGAAATAGTCAGTGAAAAATATGTCAAGCTTGAGAAAGATTTGAATGAGACCAAAATTAGTCTGTGCGGTGAGGTTGAGAAAAAAAGAGAGTTACAAGTTGAAATAAGTAAAGTAAAATATGATCTCAAGAAGTAACTAAATTTGACTTGGTCCTCAGATGCCATCACTGCCATGTA
This sequence comes from Nicotiana undulata, assembly GCA_005239495.1. NCBI lineage: Eukaryota > Viridiplantae > Streptophyta > Magnoliopsida > Solanales > Solanaceae > Nicotiana > Nicotiana undulata. The sequence continues at coordinate 64,349 of ML249213.1, forward strand.
TTTTAATAATTGTGGAAATAGGCAGGAATTGGATTTCAAAAGGAGAAAACTCCTACAATCCACACATCAAATATGTCACAGTCCCAGACAATTGGATTTGTACCCATTGTGGGAACAATGGACACTTCAAGGAAAGTTGTCCAGCCAGGGATCAATCAGTCCAGAAAAACGAAGTGTTTGCAGGCAGGAGAAAACCTACTTAGGGACCAGGTCCCAGAAAGAAACACCAATCTCTGCCAGCATGGACTAGAAGATTTCTTATTCATCCCTTTCCCAGCTACAAGGGACCCAAACTTGTTTGGGTTCCTAAATCTAACCATTGATTTATGTGTGCATGGATCAGTGAGGGAAAATGAACTACAGTGGATTATGGACAGTGGATGCTCAAAGCATATGACTGGAAATACAATGGATTTTCTCTCATTGAAGGCCCTGTAGGGAGGGGATGTATCATTTGGAAATGGAAAGAAGGGACATATTCTTGGTGTTGGAAAAGTTGAAAGATCTCTGGACACTCAATAGAAAATGTATACTATGTGGATGGATTGAAATACAGTCTACTGAGTGTCTCACAAATCTGTGATAAAGGAAATAAGGTGGAGTTTTTGTCCAAAGTATGCACAGTTACTAGTCTAGCAATCGGAGAAGTGGTGTTGATAGCTAAGAGAAACAAGAACATTTATGTTGTTGATTTCAAATCACTGGAAGCAGGTGAAGTGAGTTGCTTGAAGGCAGTCGATGATGAGGCAGAACTTTGGCATAGAAGATTGGGTCATGCAAGCTTTCTCTCCTAAATAAACTGATAAAAAAGGACCTGGTTCGTGGTCTGCCCAACTCAAAATTTAAGGAGCACAAAGTATGTGACGCGTGCGCCAAGGGAAAACATGTGAAATCATATTTCAAGCTAAAGAAAGATGTTAGCACATCTAGACCATTTGAACTCTTGCACATGGATCTATGTGGTCCAATGAGGATTCCAAGCAGGGGTGGAAAGAAATACATCTTTGTGATTGTGGATGACTACTCAAGATACACTTGGACATTATTTCTTAGATCAAAAGATGATACATTTGAGGTCTTTGTGTCCTTTGTCAAGAAAATCCAAGTGAAGATGGACCTGAAGTTAGCTTGCATTAGATCCGACCATGGAACCGAATTTGACAATGCAAAATTTGATGAATTTTGCAATGAGAATGGAATCACACACAACTTTTCAGCTCCAAGGACTCCTCAGCAAAATGGTGTGGTGGAACGGAAGAATAGAACTCTGGAAGATATGGCTCGAACAATGCTTATAGATAGCGGAATTGCAAAGAACTTTTGGGATGAAGCAATTAATACAGCTTGCTACTTGGTGAACAGGTGCATGATCAGTTCCCTCCTGAACAAGACCCTATATGAATTGCTCAATGGAATAAAGCCCAAAATAACTCGCCTAAGGGCTTTCGGTTGCAAATGTTATGTTCTAAATAATGGCAAAGATCAGCTGGGAAAGTTCGATGCAAAGAGTGATGAGGGAATTTTTCTGGGGTATTCCTCTCAAAGCAAGGCATACAAGGTGTACAACAAGAGGACTCAATGTGTGGAAGAGAGTGTTCATGTGCTCTTCAATGAAACTCCTTTCTCGAACAAGGACAACAATGGTGATGATCAAGATAACGAACAACTCCTGGTTCCTGGAGATATTTCTGACGTATCAAATGGCAAGGCATATATGATGAGTCAATCCAAGGAAATAGTTGAAGGCAATGCAACTTCTACCTCAGAACCACAGGAGGAACCTGGTTCCCCAATCTCTCATATAGAAGCTGAAGAAAGGGTTGGAGATGCTGTGGAAGGTACTCCTCAGGCAGCAAACAAGAGACACAAGGAAACCCAACCAATATACCAAGTTCCTCTTCCAATCAGTTTCAAGCTTCTAACTGGAAACATAAGAGCTCTCATCCTCTTGACAACATAATCACCCCTCTTGATTCCAGAATTCAAACCAGATCCAAAACCAGAAACACCCTAGCCTTCTCAGCCTTTCTATCCCAAATTGAACCCAAAAATATCAAGGAAGCTCTAAAGGATGCTGATTGGATCACTGCCATGCAAGAGGAGCTTCATCAGTTTGAAAGAAACAAGGTATGGCATCTGGTACCTCGACCTTCAGACAGAACCATCATAGGGACCAGGTGGGTGTTCAGGAACAAACTGTATGAGAATGGGAAAACTACTAGAAACAAAGCTAGACTGGTAGTTCAAGGCTACAATCAATAAGAAGGGATCGATTATGATGAAACTTTTGCTCCAGTTGCTCGTATGGAAGCCATTCGAATTCTCATTGCCTTTGCATCTCATATGGAATTAACCTTGTTCCAAATGGATGTGAAAAGTGCATTCTTGAATGGTTATCTCAAGGAAGAAGTGTATGTCAAGCAACCCCCTGGGTTTGAAAATCATGTTCACCCAGAATATGTGTTTAAAATGGATAAAGCCTTATATGGATTGAAGCAAGCTCCCAGAGCTTGGTATGAGAGGTTGTCAAGGTTCCTATTAGACAATGGGTTCACAAGAGGGAAGATCGACAACACCCTCTTTCTGAAGAAACGAGGAAGGAACCTTCTCATTGTTCAGGTGTACGTTGATGATATTATTTTCGTAGCTACAACAGATTCATTATGCAAGGAATTCGCAATGCTCATGGGAAGTGAATATGAGATGAGCATGATGGGGGACCTGAACTTCTTTCTGGGTCTTCAAGTTAAACAGTCCATCAAAGGTACATGCATCAGTTAGCAGAAATACATCAAGGAACTACTCAAAAGTTTTGACATAGAGGACTCTTAGGTGATTGACACACCCATTGCAATGGCTACCAAACTTGACATGGATGATTCTGGTACTCCAGTGAATCAAACTATGTACAGAGGAATCATTGGCTCTCTCTTTTATCTCACAACAAGTAGGCCAGATATAATTTTCAGTGTGGGGTTGTGTGCAAGTTTTCAATCCAATCCGAAGGAGTCACATCTGAAGGCTGCCAAAAGGATTCCGCGCTATCTCAAAGGCACACATGACCTGGTCCTATACTATCCTTCAGGTGACAATTTTAATCTTGTTGGTTATGCTGACGCTGACTATGCAGGTTATCTGGTGGACAGGAAGAGCACTTCAGGGATGGCTCACTTTCTTGGGTCATGCTTAATCTCATGGGGCCAGAGGAAGCAGAACTCAGTGGCATTGTCCACAGCAGAAGCTGAATATGTTGCAGCTGCCTCCTGCTGTGCTCAACTGTTGTGGATCAAACAGCAATTGGAGGATTTTGGTGTCTTCAGTGACAATATTCCACTCCTATGTGACAATACCAGTGCACTCAACATGGCAAAGAATCCCGTCCAACACAAGAGAACCAAGCACATTGATGTGAGGCATCACTTTCTCAGAGACAATGTTGAAAAAAGACACATCTGCATGAGGTTTTGTTGCACTGACGATCTAATTGCAGACATCTTCACAAAGGCACTGGGCAGAGAACATTTTGGGAAAAATGGACTGGCTCTGGGGATGCTGAGACCCAATTAAGAACCTGGTTCTCCTATGGCTATGCATGTCTTACTCAAGTTAAGACGCTAAGATGTTTTCCTAATAAAGTCTAACTCACATCAATACCGTTGCAGGTAGGACCGCATGGTGATTACAGAATTTAATGAAGTAGCATCGTAGACCATACAAAGACTGAGCTATCTCTTTCCAAAATAAAACAAGTACGGGACCCGGTTCCTGTACACCAGGTTAGTAGCTATGTGTTCTCTCTCCCTCTCTCAAAAAGTAACTGCATTAATTACTATTGCCACTTTCACTCTCTCTCTCCACCTTTTCCGCGACACATCAGTCACGTCCGTCTCTCCACCTTTCAACTCCCTCTACATGTCTTCCCACTTCCCAAAACTACTAGTTGGACCCGTTTCCCTTTCTTCTCATTACTCCATTCCTCGATAATATTCCTCTCCTCTAACCATATTATCCACACATATTTCTGAACTCAAAAGCATCACTCTCACCTGCCTACACTTTTCACTCTCTGCTTACAGCGTTCAAAAATGACCTCACCAAACGACCTCATCCCTTTCATCACCACCATTGATCTCAACACCATTCTGGTGGAGGATCAGGGTTCCTCACCCTCAAAGGTGACCATATCTGTTTCTACACCAGTGTCACCCTCTCTTGCACCATAAATCCCTTAGGAACCTTCCGTCACAGAAGCTTCTCTTCCTATTTCTCCTCCATCTTCCTTTTCACCAAAAACCCTAACTCCTGAAATCACCAATTCACCTCTTCCCTCCTTTGTGTCACCGTCTGGACCTCTCACCACTGAAGCCCCTTATGTATCTGAAGCTTCCGAGGAGGATCCAAATCAATACATCAACACTGAATTCCTGAATACCTCGACTCCCATGGAGTCACCCGAAAAAGAAGCAACTGAAAACATCATAGCCATTTCCTCTGAAAAACTTTCTTCTGACACTACCTTCTCTCTTCATGAGACTCAGGGAGCATCATCATCCATTCTAGAGGACGAGGGAACCATGGTCCTCTTCGAGTCTCCTCGCCATGAGGCATCGCCCTCAAAACCTAGTGAGGGACCTGGTTCGTCACCCTCTCAGTCTCCCACTGAGAAAATCTTCTACACCCCTCCTCTTGAGTCCATCCCTACACTCCATGAATCTGTGAACGATGATGATGAGGACGACATGGTACTCAGTGCCAGATTCAAACTTCGTCATGGGGTAAGTGGTTCAGCACCTTCGGTGAAACGTCCTTCCACTAGACTTCAGAAGAAAGAGGCTGTGGATCTTGCTCTTAAGAAGAGCAAAAAGTGCAACAAGCCAAAGAGGAGGCGTTTGGTCAAAGATGGTCAGGTTGTTGTTGATAAGGATATTCCTGTGGTGGAAGTCGAGAAAGATACTATTGAGGAACCCAGTTCCTTAATGGAAAGAAAGAAAGCAGTATCTCGTAAAAGTGTCAAGCAGCTAATCTTGAAGATTGCTGAGAAATCCCAAAAGCAAATTGTTAGGGAGGTTAGTGAGCAGAAATCTGTGTCTGCCAGCTCCAAAGAAAAGTATGCAAAAGTGGCTGGAAAATGCAAGCGGGAAGAAGAACCAGAAGGAGAACCTGGTTCTGCTAAGGCTGCACAGTGGAAAGCCAATGTCCAAGGGCAAAGTGTGTTGTGGGGGCGTACTATTGACCCTGAAATTCTTGACATGTCTGGCATGAGTTAGCTCATGGCCATGATTGAGTTCCAGAAATGGGAACATCTGTTGAATGTCAGTGGGCCTAAAGTATATGAAGATGCGGTCAAGGAGTTCTATGCTACTCTCTTCCTTCCTGAAGATGGTCACGTGTGTGTGATGGTAGAAAATGTGGACATTGTGTTCGATGATGCTGCCTTGGGGGTAGTTCTGGATGTTCCTTCATAAGGTCTGGACTCAGTGGACCCAAACAAGCATGCCTGCAGCAATGACTTTCGGAAGGTCATAGTTAAGCCTGGGTCGGTTCAGTATGGGGATCGGGTGCACAAGAAGGCAATGCTGCCTGTTTACCAACTGCTCTTTGAGTTGGTGAACAAATTCCTTCTGCCTCGAGCTGAAAGGATGTCAGTCGCTTCTAGGGCTGACTTGATTCTGATAGAGGCCCTTGACAATTTCAAGCCCGTCAACCTACCTGCCCTTATGATCAAACACATGGATAAGGTTGTCTCTGTCAAGGACGGTAATCATGGTCTCCCCTATGGCTTTCTACTCACTCGGATCCTTGAGCACTACAAGGTCCCTCTCAGCAACCCTCGGGTAGGAACTCGCAAACAATGCTTCACCAAGACCACTCTTGAAGAGTGCGAGTGCCTTGAGAAGGCTGGGGGCAGCAACTCCACGATCTCTCAACTGATAAATGCCCTGAATGCTGCCCAGGACACTATCAAGAGGCTGAAGGCACAAATCGCCATTATGGAGGCATCGGGCCAATCTGACAAGGGACCCGGTTCATCTAATGAAGAGGTGGTCCGCCTGACCAAAGAGAATGCTGAGTTGAAAAAGCAAATTGAACATCTGAAGGAAAAGCTTCTTCAGGAGCAATCCTCTGCGAATGCTCGCATGGACCTGGTCCTTCGCACTCTCACTGCCTCCTCCTCTAAGCCTTCCTCATCTAGTGCTCCTTATGCTCTCCCTTTTCCTCTGACCTATTATATGATGTGGCTGTTAGTTTTAATGTTGCTTCTTTTGGTTTGTTTTGGGTTGGATAACATCTGGCTACTCCTGCATTGGAAAATCCAAATGAAGTCTCTTGCTTTCAAGCAATGACTTCTGAAATGTTTTAAAGTATTTTGTTATTAATGAAATCAGTCTTTTAATGTTCTACTTGATGCTTGTCTACATTTTATTCTGTCTTCAATCATGTTGTGTGCACACAAGGGGCATGAGTTAACTTTAATGGACTTCCTTATTTCTTTTGCCTGGTTATGCCTTTTTATGATGCCAAAAGGGGATAGTTAAGGGGAATAATTGGGAAAATCTGACATGTTTGTGCATTGATTAAGGGGGAAGCACAGCCTAAGGGGGAATACAGTGATAGGGGGAACTTGCTAAGAACCTGGTAGATCATGTGTTACACCATCACAACCACTTCTCAATTATAAAAGATTGCCATCATCAAAAAGAGGGAAATTGATGAGTTGTATTCTGTTTTGATGATCTAACAAACTTTATATGAAGGACCAGATTGAGGACCTGATATATAAACAATATCACCTATCATCTCTGACTCCAGAAGTTCCAGACTATACATGTTGTACTCGGAGGGACCAGCTGAAGGACCAGAGCCCCTACCAGGCTCACAAATAAAAGTACAGGTCAACTTGACAGCTGTGAAAAACTGTGACAGAAAGGTGACTGCCTGCTACTATACCCGCTACAGTGTAACAGTCACTTCCTAGTGGTTGAGCCTTGTACCTTCAAGATATAGGACATCCTTCTTGGAATGTAAAAAGGGATTTTAAAATCTTGAAGCAAGAAGAACAAATTCACTTGAGCAATTACTAAGATTTCTCTCAAGCATTGAAGACTCAAGTGTTTCAAGAGCGAAGAAGATAACTCCACTAAGACGGACCAGTTTCATCATGTGCTACTAGTGTACTTAGTTGAGTTGTAATCTTGTACTTTGCTTTCATTGTATCCCACTAGCTTTGTTGAAGCATCTAGTTAGGAATCTTTAACTTCTCGTTCACCCATACTTGTGTGCGACTAAAGCTAGTCGTAGGTCAAAGTCTTTGTAACTAGTCAATGACAAAGTAGCTTGTAAGAAGTATTACAAGTTAGAGTGTTGAAATCTTTGTAAGTGTGTCATTACAAAGTGACTTGTAATAGTTTAGATTACAAGTTAGTGAAGTTGAAATCCTACAAGTGTAAGTCGTGGTTTTTATCTCCTTGAGTGGGATTTTTCCACGTAAAAATCCTCTGTCAACTTATTTGTTTTTCTTATATATATTTCTGTGGGAACTAGTAGAGGACCTGGTAACTCTACTGGTTGGTGGACTCTTAGAAACTATCATCTGGCATCATGGATCCCATTGTTTTCTACGTGAATATCTGCATCTGCATGTGTATAAATCCAATGTTGCAAATGAAGAGACAGAAAGAAAGCCACTACCGCATATAATGATGAAGGAAGCACAAACAGAGGCTCAAAACCTTCCTCTTAGTTTGAGTACTCTGTAGTCTGTACTCCTAGCTAACAATTTGACGTGATTGACAAATGCACTAACGCCACTTATAGTGGCTATACGTTCAGCTAGTTTTCTCCGTGATCCTCATGAATTTTTTAGGTGTTTAAATTACACATTCAATCGCTTACTATAAGGTAAATTCATGTATTAATCTTGTGAAGCTTGGTCTCTAATACTTAATGCGTCAACGTGGAGGTATTGAGATCAACTAATGCTTCAGTAGTGATATGGTCCTGTATGCAACTTAATTTTGTATTACGAGAATTTAATCTGTTATTAATTTACTGTAAATTTCTCATTTGTTCAGAACCGTAATAGCTGGAGCAAGTTACATGTGGGGTTAGAGGGAAAGACTACTTTATCTCAGCTCTCGTTTGGCCATAGATTTTGGCTTCACTTTTTCAAAAAAAAAATGAAAATATTATTTGCTTATGAAATATGATCACTTTTTGGAGAAAAAAACCTTCAAGAATTTCAAGTTTCCAAAAACTAGTTTAAGGCAGTTTTTGGATGAGATTTTCTTCCACTCACAAAATTTTTACTTTTTTTCAAATAAAATACATGTTCAAATTTAAAATTTATTTTTCAACACAACTTCAAAAATACTCTCTTTTTCAGGTTTGAATCAAATATATGTCCAAACGCTAACTTAATCTTCTGTAACGTGCCGCGCTATAAGAAGATGAGTGGATGGGCCTCGTCATGGGTGGATCATTGAGCGGTCTACTCATATGTCCTTGTCCTATCCATGGGCCTAACTGAATACAGAAACTATTACTCCATAGCTTTGCGTTAATGTTTGAGTAGACACAAAGAAAAATGTGAAATATAGTCAAATTGGAAAAAGGCTTTTGGCTTCTAACTTGATAACCATACCAACGGAATGTTCGAAGCTGACAGATGTCTTTATAAATCCTGAATTCGTCTAGTCTATGGATTCACAATTTTGGAGATTTGAGGAACGAGAGTTCAAGAGTTGGACCAGTTTTATCTCACCTTTTTAGTATAAACTCGTTTATAGTGTTTGGTTTGAGCAGCGAGAAGGAAATTAGAGGAATTGTGAAAATCGAATTTGTGTTTGGTTAAGGACTAAATACGTGTACTACTCCATAATTTGTACCTTTAGCTAGGTAAGGAGGTGGATGAAAGTAAAACTTAGCACGTTATGGATGTAAGGTAAGGATTTATTAAATTAAATGTATTTTCCTAATAATATAAGTTATGTATAATTTAATAAATCGATCACAATGTTGTGTCTCTATCGATTTGTTATCCTCTTACCTAAAAATGAGTTATTTAAAGCGACCATGGTACAACATTAGTGGATTGCCTCAAAGAATAAAGAATGATAATTGATATATATATATATATATTTTTTTTGTTGATCACTTGATCCATATGATCTAATATTCTTTAGCCAACTTCTTGGGAGGCGTCGTGACCTCATTTATCTGTTAAACATACAGGTTACAAACATATATACTAAATTCATCAGAGAAGTTCTTATTTAAATAGCTAAGATAAACTAAGCTTTATATTTTATCATAGAAAAATTAGCACATTTCTTCCAACCTGTTAGTAGTTGGGAAAGGAAAGATAGAAAATCATAAAACCAAATTTCTTTGACTAAAGTTACAACGATTATGCCCCAATTCCAAACCCATTTATTTGACTACTTCATGCTGTGGAAATAAATTTCTTTTGTCTATCTTTTTCTTCCCATTGAAAATCAAATACATCTCCATCAGTCGCCCATTTTGTTTATTGACCACGAAGCGTGATGGGGAAAAAATATTTTTATTTTCAATGAAGTACACATATAAAACAGAAACAACTCCACTTGACCATACCCTAACTAAATGGATGAAATTAATAGCTATTGGAAAAAATAATATTATCTTCATATTTGCTGCTTTTGCTCGTGCAAGCAACTCCATTTGAGATCATTTGCTTGGTCCCAATATAAAGAAAAAATATAGAGAAAAAAGTTTTGTACAACATCGTTTATGATTCTATTTTTCACATAATCGTCAGGTTAATTTGATCTACATTAATAATTGATACTTATTTTAATATCAATTTAACATATAATAATCTGAATAGAGTAATAGAATAATTATAACTTGTCATATCAAGTTAAATTAATATCTGTGTGATATATATAACTTAAATCTAAAATTAGAACGGAGACAAAAGAAACCATACTTAAAAGAAGGTACGCCGACATATCTGGTCCAACGCCTATGGCTTAGCTGCTGCAAAACCTAACAAAGCCATGTTGATTCAGGCAGGGTTTTCAAGACCAGTTCAACTTGTCTGTGTCTAAAATCTCTAGGCTTTTTGCTATTTTCGTTATGAATTTATTAGAGTATTTTAATCTCCAAATTTAATCCGCCGCTCTACGTGATTCAATTTTTGTCTTTTGTTTATTTTTACGACTACTTGCTAATTTAGAATGTGTTTCACCGAATTTTCCTCATTAGAAACTTTGAAGAAATTAAAAGGGCATTTATTCCGCGTTGATTAATGATTTATTTCCGTTACTAAAAGCTGTCCCCTCTCTAGTTCAATAGCCCCCTTATAAGGCAAGTTGCAGAGAATAAATTGTAGCGCTCCTTAACACGTTTTTGGGGAGAAAGTTGTTTATTTTGATCCTATTACGAAACGATAAAAGAAGAGAGGGAATTCTTATTCAATTTTGTTATGAATTACAATGGAATATGACCTATCTATTAATAAGGAAAAAATAACTTAGCCACCAAATAAAATCTCAAAGATCTCTCTAAAATATAAATATTGACCTTAAATATAATTATATTTATAACACCCCCACTTGAATGTAATGTCTATTCAACAAATAATGTGTCTCGTTAAAACCTTAACTAAAATAAAACACACTGGGATAAAAATTCTAGAAAAGAAAAAAGAGTACACATGTTTAGAAATACGCTTTTGGTTGCCTCGTTAATAACCTTCCAAGGAAAACCCAGTGGAACAAAACCTTGTAAGAGAAAAAGAGTACAACACGTATTAAACTCCCCCTGATGAGAGCGTCAACTCACATCCTTGAGCCTTCGCATCCCAATCTTGTGCACTAGCTTCTTGAAGGTTGACGTCGGTAGAGATTTTGTGAACAAATCAGCCATATTATCACTTGAACGAATTTGTTGCACATTGATATCACCATTCTTTTGAAGATCATATGTAAAAAATAACTTTGGTGAAATGTGCTTTGTCCTATCTCCTTTTATGAATCCTCTTTTCAATTGGGCTATGCATGTTGCATTATCTTCATACAAAATCGTGGGTAGTTTGTCACACTTCAAACCAAATTTGTCTCGAATAAGATGTATTATAGACCTCAACCACACACATTCTCGACTTACTTCATGAATAGCAATTATCTCAGCATGATTATATGACATAGCCACAATTGACTGCTTAGTTGATCACCAAGAAATGGCAGTGCCTCCACAAGTAAACACATAACCTGTTTGAGATCGAGCCTTGTGTGGGTCGGATAAATACCCAGCATCGGCATAACCAATAAGATCGGGATTGCAATTATTGCCATAAAATAAGCCCATATCGGTAGTTGTTGCTCCCAAACGCACACGCAAGTATACGTGGTCGTACAAGTAATATAATGATAGAGTGTCGAACCCACAAAGACTTGTATAAACTACTCACTAAATTACTAAAATTGTTATTCAATCAAGCCAAAATAAATCTCCACGAGTGTAACTATATTATTCTACGATTATAAGAAATAACTAATTATCAAGTAACGAGTTAATTGTTTGTATTCAGTAGAGACAAATATTCCAGGGTTGTGATTGATTCACCATTCGTATTGTGTTCTAATTAACTCTCCCTTTCATATAATTCACTCATGGTTGCTAATTAATCGATAATTGCTCTCATAACCTTCTCCCGAAGCACTACTCGCCTATTCTCAATAGATTAACATCTATATTCCTATGAAATTAATCTATCAGAATGCATTAAGATAACGATATCTAATTAAGCACGGTGACTAGGTATATTCCTATCCTAACCACAAATCCGCTCGCCTGAAGGGTTAAGATCGCGCTCTCTTCAACTCTTCTCTAATATATACACGACTTTCCCAAGCATAGCATAGATAGTATATATAACCTAACTGCTGGCCAGACAATTAAGCAATTAAACACAAAATTAAAGAAACAACCATATATTGAGTGAACTATAATCAAAGTTAATCTAATGTCAATATTCATGGCTAATCACAACCCCAGAACAATGGGTGTTTAGCCACTCATGATATGATCAAACAATTGCATTAGTGTTGAATCAACTGTAACTACTAGAAAAAAATGAAGAAAACTGAGAATTCTCCGCTTCCTAAAGATCCCGTGTGTGGTTTTTCTCCAAAGTGGCGTCCCCCTCCCTAAAAAATAAGCTTAGTCTTGCTTTTATACGTGTTGGGCAGGTATAGGGCCGAATAAACCGTGTCCCGATCAAAATAGGCAAAATTCACGTCTCCGGCGCCCTGGGTAGCGCCAGGCGCCCACCAGGGCGCTACCTTGAAAATGCAATCTGCCCACATCGCCACAGGTGGTTCCAGGCGCTGCCTGTGGCACCCAATTTCGCAATTTCCCCGGTTTCGTCCGTTTTGGCTCTAATTTCGCTCGTTTTGCCCCCAATTGTGCCCGAATCATTCCTACACATAAAAACACTTCAAATTAATATAAATCATCACATTTAACATCTAAAACTTACGCAACAAAAGTAAAAAATTAGGTGATATACATAGAAATATATACACTTTAAGCTAAACATCAACACCCCATACTTATACTCTTGCTCGTCCTCGAACAATGGGACAATCTACTACCTTTAAACATGTACAAAGTTCATTATCAAGGAATATTTTACTTTTCAATCACACACCTTACCCCTTGACCATGATCGATACCGGCAATCAAGCATGAACATACAAAAATTCACATTCTTCCCATTTTTTAAACATGCCCAAGTATAACAATTATATCAATCATACCAACAACCTATTTGCAACCACCCAACCTCAAGAGTCAACTTGTAACCACTAAGCCCTCTCAAATCACGCACTCACCCAACGAGGAAGTTTACAACATTACCTATTGCTCATGAGATCATGTGCCCTCACCAACAACAAAAGAGTGAATATGACTAGTCCACACATTCAAATATGCTTTTGAACATAATTTAAGGACATCACACAATTGAACAAAATTTCACTCACTCTCACAAGGAATTCATATGCATCCTGTGGTCGTACCATAAACTTGCCCGTAGTGTAGATCTCTACTAACTAGGCTAGCCAAATCTAAGATCAATTAGGACTTTTAAGGTTGTAATGTAGGCTAAGGGACGGGTATGATATATTTAGGAATAGTGACTAACCCTCCTAAGCACTTTAATACACTATATTCACCATTCAACACATATTCTTCTCAACCAACTCACTCGCCACAACCCATGTTCAACATAGCCCTTTTTTAATTAAGCACTTCTATACTTCCAATAGCACAATTAAAGAAGAAGTGGAGATGTGTCTCTTTTTATACATACTTTCACTATCATTTTCTCTTCTTTCTTTTACAACAATATTTTTTTCTACACACACTCCATATATGAAAGTTCATTGGCTAGTGGCTTTTGATTTCAATTTTAGTGCACCAACGGGCCTTTCCATGGCTCAACTCAAAAACTAATCCCCAATATCTCACCTTACTTCTTTTAGCGACTAAGTGCCTTAGGAGGTAAAGGTTCAAAAATCTCAATTTAAGAACAAAATAGGGGTACAACTTGTAATGTGGGTGCCAAAGAAAAGGTCTATAGCCTCAAAGGGGATAGCAATGAATTTTTTTTATTTTTGCGTGACAAGCACAACCATGATCAAGCAAGAAAATGCCTACATCATCTCTTAGATTAGCATAACCTACAATTTCGCTTTGATTAACACACGGGACAAGTTCTAGACTACACATGATAGCATAGAAAATCACTAAACCTCACTCACACATTGCACATGACTCAATCACAACGGGTTTTGTTCGACTCTCAAGTCAAGCAAGCACACATAATTGAGAGAATTAAGCAATATTGCACTATGTGGCATAAAAGTCAAAAAACTAAGCTAAAACTCACAAAATAGGCTATTTATTTTTACTCAGGCATCACATGTCAAACCAAATACAAGGGGAAAGCAGAATGTATGTCATCACCTAATATGTCGGCACCAAACATGTCAATAGGTATTTCTAAGTTACTCAGTTTCTTCCTAACTACTCCTAAAAAAATAAATTAAAGTGCCCGGTTCGAGCTACACCCTTGAAAAAGAACAGGTGCCCAAAGAAAAACTAAAGGATACTACCTAACTATCCTAAAAAAATAAAAACTCTTTTTGGCCTTTTTTTAATCGGAGTTTATCCCTCAAGAAAATTGTCCAACAGATCCATCGTCGGGAAAAGTCCGAGCTTTTTCAAAAACAAAATCGTTTCTTAACTAATAATATTTTTTTTTACACAATTACACTTCACTTCAGAAAGTAGTTTCCCCACCCCACACTTATGTTATGCATAGTCCTCGATGCATGATCACAAAGAAAAACATTAAAACAAGGGTGATAAATACTCCATGAGACCCTCTCGGGCCTAGCTCGAACATGATTCTCAATCTTTAGAGTCGGGACGACCCCACACTTAAGCTAAAATACGCTCTCTCAGCCTCAACTTTGGGCACTCAGACTTCCCCTACTGTGCAAAATAAAAACAACACAAAACTCGACACTATAAAAAAATAAAAAATAAAAGATACACATGATGGGATTCCTCCCAATAAGCGCCTTATTTATAGTCGTGGCAGGACTCTGTTACTCTGCTCAGGATGGGCGCTTTCTCTTCTTCTTTATCCCATGAAGCCTAGCCTTTTTGCACGCTCGTAACGAGTCTCCTTTTTCATCTCTGGCTCTTTTCTCAATCATCTTTACACCCTCAACTTGCATCACCACCTCCTCTGGATCACTTCCCTTCACATAAGGACTTTGCTCTATCCCTTTCAATTCGACCACAATAATCACACACAAGTCCTCATAATGCTTAGGGAGCTTAAGTGACTTGTACACATTAAAAGTGACCTCCTCATCGTCATCTCTCATTTTCAACTTCCTTGCCCTCACATCAATAATTGCTCCACCAGTAGCTAAGAATGGTCGCCCCAAAATAATGGGAACTTCCTCATCCGCCTCATAATCAAGCACAATAAAATCAGCGGGAAGACTAAACTTTCCCACTCGAACTAACACATCCTCAATAATTCCTTCTAACATAACTAGAGACATATCTGCTAACTGTAAAGTGATTGTAGTAGGTATAAGAACCCCCAATCCGAGTTGCTTGAACAAAGAATATGGCATCAAATTTATACTAGCCCCTAAATCACACAGGGCTCTACCAACTTCTTGTTTTCCAAGAGAGGAATTGTGAAACTCCCAGGATCCTTCAACTTAGGAGGAAGTTTACTATGAACTCTGGCACTGCACTCTTCAGCAAGTGCAACTAGTTCGAACTCTGCATGTCTTCGTTTGTTTGCCACAATATCTCTGAGATACCTTGCATACTTAGGCACTTCCTGCAAAATTTCCACCAAAGGCAAATTCACACTCACTTGGCCCAACATATCTAAGAATTTCTTGTACTTAGCATAATGTTTTTGCTTCTACAGTCTTTGTGGAAACGGAGGTGGTGGCCTTGTCTCAATTACTGGCTCGGGTCCTTTATTATCTTTCTTATTCCCTTCAACTGGCTTGGGAACTAATTCACCTTCAGGATGAGCCGTATTCTTCTTTTTCTTTGGAAATTCTTCTAGTACTCTTCATTTCTCAAGGTAATCGCATTTACTTGAGCCTTAGGATTGGGCTCAGTATCACTAAGAAGAGCCCCTACTGATTTGGTATTTTTGGCACTGGCAAGTTGTCCCATTTGGCGTTCCAAAATTTTCATTTCTACTGCTTGGGCCTGCTGATCAACCATTAATTTCTGATTGAAAACTAGCTGGTCGGCCATCATTCTCTTCATAATCTCTTCAAGGCTAGCTTGTTGTTCAGCATGAGGTGGTCTGTATCGTTGTTGAGGCGCTTGAGGCCGATATTGATTCTGATTGCCTTGATTTCCACCCCAAGAGAAATTCGAGTGGTTCCTCCAGTTGGGATTGTAAGTGTCCCCATACTAATTTGT
This sequence comes from Nicotiana undulata, assembly GCA_005239495.1. Lineage (NCBI taxonomy): Eukaryota > Viridiplantae > Streptophyta > Magnoliopsida > Solanales > Solanaceae > Nicotiana > Nicotiana undulata. The sequence goes on from ML249213.1 coordinate 80,375, forward strand.
TTGGCCTCGATTTGCATTACCCACAAAATATACAGACTCTAAATTTGCTGGGCATAGATTGCTCATGTGACCCTCTCCACATACTTCACAAAATACCTGAACATGTTGCACCGGTTGCACTGGTTGGGCTTGTTGCTTGTTAATGATCATGTTCATCTGATTGACTTGGTTGGTCAGCGTAGAGATCTGTGCTGACAAGGCTGAGACAACATCTTATTCAAGAACCCCTGGTGATTATTGTACCATATTCCTACCCATCTCTCCTTGCCAATCCGGATTGCTTTTGGAGAATTTGTTCAATAATGCAAATATTTCGTCATAGTTCTTCTCCAATACTTGACCTCCAGCTGCAACATCTACCACAACCTTTGTTTGGGGATGAAGCCCTTCTATGAATGTGTGAACTAACACTTCGTTCGTCTGATTATGATGAGGACAGTCTCTGAGTATCCCCTTGAACCTTTCCCATGCTGAATATAAAGATTCTCCTGCTTTCTGTTTAAAGGAAACTATCTCACTTCTGATCTTTGTTGTTTCTCCTGAAGGGAAGAACCTTGCCAGAAATTTTCTTGCCAAATTATTCCATGATGTAATGCAATTAGCTGGTTCTGCCTTTAGCCATCACTTTGCTTCTCCCAACAGAGAGAATGGAAAAAGTGTGAGCCTCACATAATATGGCGTGACCCCGTTAGTGATATAAGTATCACTAATCTCCAAAAAATTCAGAATGTGTTGTTGTGGATCCTCGTGTGGAAGTCCCATAAACTGCCCTTTTGCGTGAAGTATCTGAATCATGCTCTGTTTCAGCTCAAAGTGCTCAGTGATTCTGGGTTTCACGATGCTGGAGGTAACATTAGCAATACTGGGCATTGCTACCTCCTGAACAACCATATGTTGCTCCTCTGCCATGTTCACAGGAAATTGAACGAGTTCTTGAATATTGTTTGTATCCCTTGCTTCCCTCAACCTCCTGTGAAATGTTCTCTCAGGTTCAGGGTCAAAGCCGTCGAGTCTGTACTGGCTTTTGACCCTACGCATTCAATCAAAGTTCCTGAGATTAGAGTAACAATCAATTAACGTTAGACTAAACGAAACAAACAATTAAAGCAAAAACTAGAAAGTAGTCTATATTCAAGTCCCCGGAAACGGCGCCAAAAACTTGTTGCTCCCAAACGCACACGCAAGTATACGTGGTCGTACAAGTAATATAATGATAAATAGTGTGTTGAACCCACAAAGACTTGTATAAACTACTCACTAAATCACTAAAATTGTTATTCAATCAAGACAAAATAGAACTACAGGAGTGTAACTATATTATACTACGATTCTAAGAAATAACTAATTATCAAGTAACGAGTTGATTGTTTGTATTCAGTAAAGACAAATATTCCAGGGTTGTGATCGATTCACCAAATGTATTGTGTTCTAATTAACTCCCCCTTTCATATAATTCACTCATGGTTGCTAATTAATCGATAATTTCTCTCATATCCTTCTCCCGAAGCACTACTCGCCTATTCTCAACAGATTAACGCCTATATTCCTATGAAATTAATCTATCAGAACGCATTTAGATTACGATATCTAATTAAGCACGGTGACTAGGTATATTCCTATCCTAACCACAAATCCGCTCCCCTGAAGGGTTAAGATCGCGCTCTCTTCAACTCATCTCTAATCTATACACGACTTTCCCAAGCATATCATAGATAGTATAAAGAACCTAACTGTTGGCCAGACAATTAAGCAATTAAATACAGAATTGAAGAAACAATCATATATTGGGTGAACTATAATCAAGGTTAATCTCATGTCGAACAACAATATTCATGGCTAATCACAACCCCAGAACAATGGGTGTTTAGTCACTCATGATATAATCAAACAATTACATAAGTGTTGAATCAATTGTAATTACTAGAAAAAGATGAAGAAAACTGAGAATTCTCCGCTTCCTAATGATCACGTGTGTGTTTTTCCTCCAAAGTGGCGTCCCCCTCCCTAAAAAATAAGTTTAGTCTTGCTTTTATACGTGTTGGGTAGGTCTAGGGCCGAATAAATCGTGTTCCGGGCAAATTAGGCAAAATTCACGTCTCCGGCGCCCTGGGTAGCGCCAGGCGCCCACCAGGGCGCTACCTTGAAAATGCAATCTGCCCACAGCGCCACAGGTGGTGCCAGGCGCTCCCTGTGGCACCCAATTTCGCAATTTTCCCGGTTTCGTCCGTTTTGGCTCTAATTTCGCGCGTTTCGCCCCAATTGCTCCCGAATCATTCCTACACATAAAAACACTTCAAATTAATATAAATCATCACATTTAACATCTAAAGCTCATGAAACAAAAGTAAAATATGAGGTGATATACATAGAAATATATACACTTTAAGCTAAACATCACTAGTCCCTTTTAGATACCGCAATATGTGTTTGATTCCATTCCAATGTCTCCTTGTAGGAGCAGAGCTATATCTTGCTAAGACATTGACTGAAAAAGTTATGTCCGGCCCTGTTGTATTAGCAAGATACATTAGTGCACCAATTGTACTAAGATATGGTACTTCAGGACCAAGTAACTCTTCATTCTTTTCTTGGGGTCGGAATGGATCCTTATTCACATCAAGTGACCGAACAACCATCATAGTACTTAATTGATGTGCTCCATCCATATAAAACCGCTTCAATACCTTTTCTATGTAGGCAGATTGATAAACAAAAATCATGTTTTCCATATGTTCAATTTGCAAACCTGGACATAATTTTGTCTTTCCGAGATCTTTCATCTCGAATTCTTTATTTAAATAATCAATTGTCTTTTGGAGCTCTATAGGAGTTCCAATAAGGTTTTATGTCATCTGCATATACGACAAATACAACAAATTTCAATGTTATTTTCTTTATAAAAACACATGGACAAATGTCATCATTCATACCTTCCTTTAATAAGTACTCACTAAGACGATTATACCACATACGTTCTGATTTCTTTAGACCATACAAAGATCTTTGCAATTTGATTGAAAACATTTCCTAGGACTTTGAATTATGTGTGTTAGGCATCTTAAATCCCTCGGAAATTTTCATGTATATCTCATTATCAAGTGAGACATAAAGGTAGGCGGTAACCACATCCATTAAATGCATGTCAAGCTTTTCATGGACATCAATACTAATGAGATAACGGAACGTTATAGCATGCATAACGAGTGAATATGTCTCTTCATAATCAACACCAGGCCTTTGTGTAAATCCTCGTGCAACAAGGCGTGCCTTATATTTTTGTACCTCGTTTTTCTCGTTCCTCTTGCATACAAAGGCCCATTTATAGCCAACAGTCTTAACACCTTTAGGTGTTTGGACTACATGCCCAAAAACTTCACGCTTCGCAAGTGAATTCAACTCTGATTGGGTTGCTTCTTTCCATTTTGGTCAATAACGTCTTTGTCTACATTCTCCAATAGATTGAGGTTCAAGATTCTCACTATCTCTCATAATGCGAGATGCAACATTATATGCAAAGACATAATCCACCAGTATATCCACTCGATTCAAATTTATCTCAATATCGATTGGATTTATTGATAGTTCCTTATTTTCTTGAGTCTCTGACTTAGTGGTTTTCTCATGAATCTCAGAATTTGTTAAATCGTGGATTTCTTCATGAGTTTCTTTCGTAATGTTACTTTGATCATTTGTTTTCCTTTTTCTAAGATTTCGATCCTTAGAACCCAATGTTCTGCCACGTTTTAGGCGTGCTTTTGACTCATTAGCTATGACACTAGAAGATTGTCGAATAGGGACATCAATATGGATTGGAACATTCTCTGCAGGGATATGTGATTTTGTTATCCTTTTCAGATCCGTAAATGCGTCTGGCATTTGATTTGCTATTCTCTGCAAATGGATAATCTTTTGCACCTCTTTTTCACAAATAGAGGCACGTGGATCAAGATGAGATAATGATGGGGGTTTCCACAAAATTTTCCGTTTTGCCTCATCAATTTCTCTCCCTAATTTTGGGAAAAGTGTCCCATCGAATCAACACTTTGAAAATCATGCAGTAAACAAATCCCCCGTTAATGTTTCGAGGTAGCGAATAATGGAGGGCTATTCAAACCCAACGTATATTCCTAACCTTTTTTGGGGACCCATTTTGGTGTGATATGGCGGTGCTACAGGCACATATACAGTGCATCCAAAAATTCTTAAATGGGATTTATTAGGTTCATGAGCCAAAACTAATTTCAACGGAGAATATTTATGATAAGTTGTCGGTCTGAGACGAACTAGCATTGCTGCATGCAAAATGGCGTGACCCTAAACAGAAGTGGGCAACCTCGTTTTCATGAGTAACGGTCTTGCTATCAATTGCAGACGTATAATTAAAGACTCTGCAAGGCCATTTTGAGTGTGAACATGAGCTACAATATGTTACGGTTTTAACTCAATTGATAAGCAATAATCATTAAATACTTGGGATGAAAATTCAGCAGTATTATCAAGTCTAATAGACTTAATTGGATTATCGGGAAATTGTGCCCGTAATCGGATTGTTTGTGCCATTAATTTTGCAAACGCCAGATTGCGAGACGACAATAGGCACACATGATACCATATAGAAGATGCATCTATTAAGACCATATAATATCTAAACGACCCACTAGGTGGGTGAATAGTCCACAAATGTCCCCTTGTATACGTTCCATAAACGCAGGGGACTCAATCCTAACCTTTGTTGGTGATAGTCTTATAATTAACTTGCCTTGATAACAAGAAGTGCAAGAAAATTCATTATTTAAAAGAATTTTTAAATTCTTTAATAGATGCCCATTTGAGTTTTCTATAATTCGTCTCATCATAATTGACCCAGGGTGTCCCCATCGAGCATGCCAAAGTACAAAAATATTGGAATGAGTAACCTTATGGTTTACAATAGAATGTGCTTCAATTGCACAAATTCTTGTCCAATGCAAGCCACAAGATAAAGATGGGAACTTCTCAATAACTCTTTTCTGGCCAGAGACATTCTTAGTAAGGATGAGATATTCAAAATTATCTCATCTATTGTCTCAATATGATATCCATTTAGGCGGATGTCTTTAAAACTCAACAAGTTCCTCTTGGACTTGGAGGAGAATATTGCAGTCTGTATGATAAGCATTGTTTCCTTAGGCAGAGTTATAGTACCTCTTCTAGAGCCTTCAATTAAATTACTACTACCAGAAATTGTAATAACATTTGCCTTACACATACTTAAATAAGAGAAATATTTCTTCTCTTTGACTATTATATGTGTCGTACATGAATTAACTAAACAAATTTTTTTACAATTGAACTTTAATCCAAATTTGCGTCGTGAGATATTCATATTTACCAAATAATCAATGCAATTAATGTATACCAAAGTTATAATGTAAAGGATATTGATACAAGAAAATCGACTTTTACAGTCGAACTATTATTTGTCTTACTAAGTTTATGTAACTTATCTACTCAAGTTATAACTTGAGTATTAAATAAGCCACTAATGTATATTGGGTTTTGCCCATAAAGAAACGTATATAACAATTTCTTCTGAAATCTCGTCCGTATATTGATAACTCTAAAGAAAGCGTACTAACTTCTGCTATACTCTCAACAGTGCCAATTGGATCCATTTAGATTCATAGACTTTTCTTCATCAGCTTTTCTTAAGTAGGACATATTTGTAGACGGGTGGAACTTGGTTGATTAGAGTTAACGTATTATGAAATAATAAAATAAGAAAGAACAATATTGTGGAAAAAGAGAAAGAATTCTTATTGAATTTTGGGATGAATTATAATGAATTAAAATTCCTAACATCTCTCTGAAATATAAACATTCACGTTAAATAGAATTATATTTATAACAGATCCATAATATTTTTGCTTTAGTTGAATTTTCACTGAGTCAAATATTTCTGTTCCATCACCCGTTTTTTTGTTCTCTCTTCCTATTTCTAATACCTGTGATTAGCCTCCACTACTGTTCCACGCATGATGCATAAATCATGTTATTTTACTTCTAAATATTAAAATAATTTAGAGGGAATTAAGTACGTCGAATAAATTAAATGGATATCAATGATTTTGTCAAATTCGCAACACTAATATTTGAATTTTGACATCTTGGTCACTGAATTTTGTTTCTAGGCGTAGGGTAATGTTTGACTATTAAAATAAGATAGGAGTATGAAAAAGAATGTTATATTACATGATTCTTAGTATAAAGTGTGTTAAAGTTAAAGTGTCAAAATTTTAAGAAATTGGAACCTATTCTTCATTGTTTGGAAAAACTTGTACATTTTCTCTTGTATTTTTATTCTGTATTCTGTGTTAGAGTTGAAGTTATTTAATTCAATTCCTGAACTTTTCAGAAAAGAAATTTTATATATCTTCTCCTAATATAAAAATTCCAGTATCTTCTACTTTATAAATTCTTTCATGCAAATATTCCCTTTCTTTAAAGTATGCACGTAGCATAATGCGAATAAGATACTATTATTATGTATGCGGTAAGCATTAGTTTCAATTAGGGTGGCAAAATAGTTAAAAGAAAACAGTTAACCACCCATATTATTCACTGAAAATAGGTTGGATAATGAACTTTTTAAAAACGGGTCAAATATGGATAAGAATCATATTATTCATTTAGAAAATGGATAACCAATGAGTCTAACTTTTACATTTGTAATGCATCTAATTAGGGGTTCCTTAAGTTAGGAAGACTAAAAATTCTCCCAATAGTGATCATATGCAAGAATCTATGGATAATATGGCTACCCATATCAACCGTCGTTTAACCCGTTTTCTTTCTGTATTAAATATGAGTCGGGTCAGACCATTTATCCGTTTTTTCATTACCCCGAACCATATCCGACACGATTCGCTCGTTTGCCACTCCTAGTTTAAATAATACGGGACTGTTTCGTTTGGATTATGGTTATTTTTAAGTAATAAATTCTTGAGCAATTTCCAGAAATGACTATTGTTTAGTGGCTATTAACTTGCTATACTACCTTTTACTTAATTACTTCATATAGCTATGTTTTCACTTGTTATAAAGTGTATTCGATGTATTCAAGTTACTGTATTCATGAATACAATAGCAAAATTCAACGGAAAACAATGAAGCCCAGCTAAACATAGACTGTATTCATATGTGTTTGCGAGTTGTATTCGTGAATACAGTAACGAAATCTGCGGAAAAAAAGTCTTCAACTGTTTAAAAACGGTAAGTGAATCAAAACGCGACATACTCCTAATATAAATCAACAAACTTAATTAACACGCACAATTTGTGTTTTCAGTTATAGAAAAGATTCTCAGTCGAAAAACAGAGCAATCTTCAGAGATTCAATCCATCCTTTCTTCTTTTAGTGGTATCTATACTAAAATATATTTTTAGTGGTATCTTTACAAATGATTTATATATTAAAATTATATAATTACATTGAATACAGTTAAATACATTGAATACATGAAGTATAGCATGCCATTTATAGTGGAAAATATATGAATACATATATACATCTAAATACATAAATTTTATTAATTAAAAAATATATATGAATACATTCTACAATACATTGAATACATATTGTTGAATATATACAAAACAGTAAAATGCAATGAAGCTTTGAAGTTATATAATTAATTGAATACAGTTAAACACAACGAGTATATTCAAAAAATAGAAAAAATTAAACACAACGAATACAATGAACTACATGGAATACAGTGAGGTACATTGAATACAATGAAAATAAAGTATATTTTTCTTTAACCCTTGAATCTGTATTTAATTTGAATACAATTAAATACAGAAAGTAGAAAAAACTAAAAACAACTAATACAATGAAATACATGCAATACAACGAGATATGTTGAATACAATGAAAATAAAGTATCTTATCCCTTAACCCCTCAATCATCATCCAAAAATTTTCTTCTCTTTTCCGTATCAGGAAATGTTGATTCTTTCAAAGATTTCTCAAATTGGGCTTGTTACGGTGTCGGGTAACCGTCTTGTGAGTTGTTGAACCAGCCATTGGAGATGAAAATTCAAATTTTCTGGTGAAAGCATAACAATGGTAATTATTTTAAAAAATTAGCAAAGAGATTCAGAAGAAACAATGTACAAGTGAAAATCTAACAACTTTAACACTTACCACAACTTTTTGGAGCAAAAAAAATTTGAAAATTTTGCGAGACAATGAAGATGAATCAGTGGAGAATTGTTGTTATATTCATGGAGAAGAGACTGTCGTTGTGAAAGAGAAATTGTGGAGAGAGATCTTGTTTGTATACTATACGATGGTCTTGTGAGAAAAAGAACAAAAAGTAGGAAAGAGAAAAATATTACCCCGCATATTTAATGACAAAAAAGTAGGAAGTGACTATAAATACATATTTTGCTATAAAACGTAAAAGATAACTATAAAAAATAATATTTTAAAAGGATATTTATTTATAATAAATAAGGTGTAAAGCTTTGCTATAGGAGGTACAATTTCCTAAATTGTTAGACAATTGGTTAAAGATTTAAAAGTTTCATTACGCAAAACTAATTGGGCTTTAGGGAAAATGACATTATAAAGTCGCTTTCAAAATGATAGCCGAAAAATGTATACTTTTATATATATACATATTCTGTATATTATATATAAAAATTACTCAATTTTTTTTTTTGTAACACTGTGAATTACCATTGATAACAAACAAAAAGTACACCTAGAAAGCACCTCGACCCAACTCCTTATCTGGAGAGTTCTAGATCAGGCCTTAGATTCACTAATTACATCTCAATCTCTGCATCAATACATTACATTTCTGCCCTTTCTTAGTATGTCTAAACATGTCAATCCTATCTATTAGCTCTTTTTTTAATCTGTGTTACTATACTCACTATATTTACAATTGTATTCCTGAATGTTTTCCAATTTCTAGCCTTCCAAACATGGTATACTATTGTCGCACATAATGCAACAACAACTTCCTTCCTAACCAGCTGCCACTTCTTCTTTTTGATTATGTACAGAACCCTTTGTGCATCTCTTAATTGCATTTGAATTCCTGTCAGTGTATTAGCTCCTCTCGAATAACTTTTGGCCAAAGATACTATACAAATAAATGCTGGATTGTTTTCACTGCCTGACCAGTACATAACACATATTTATCATCCTCCACCTGAATATGCAAAGAACTCAGTCTAGCCTTTGTGAGCAGTCTTCCTTGAGTTGTTAACCACATGATGATCCTGTGCTTTGGTTGATCTATTGCATTCCATTGAAAATCAGTTGTTGCCCTTCTTCTGTGAGAACCTTTAATGGCCAAGTAACTCTTTGTGATTAAGTAATCTCAATTTGCACTCAGTTTTATGTGTGTCTCCCTTGAACCAGTTCCTCTCCTCTTCCTTGAGGGAATTTAGTTTTTCCCAATACCAACTACAATCTTGTGGAACCTGATGAGTCCAAATGTCAATATTAGTCTTCATATAAAACCCTTGGATCCATTTAACCTATAAGGACTCTTTTCGGATAACTAGGTGCCAATGTAATTTTCGAACATAAGCTTTATTCCATTCCCTGCAGCTTTTAACGTTGAGAACACCAAATTTCTTAGGCAGGCACACTTTTTCCCACACTACAAGTGAAATCTTCTTCTTATCCTCTAAGCCACCCCACATGTACTCTCTACACTTCTTGTCAACTTCGTTCATTATGCTATGAGGTAAAACAAAGGCTGATCCCTAGAAGCTATGAATTGAGAATAATACATCATTAATCACCTAAAGCCTCACTGCATATGATAGTTGGTTGACATAACTGAATTTGATTTTATTTGTTATCTTCTGGACAAGTTAATAGCAATCCAACTTGCTCCACTTCTTAGGTGACATTTGTAAACCTAGATACCTTATAGGAAAAGTCCCTAGGGAGAAACCAATATTACTTAAGAGAACCTCCTTCATATAATCATCAATGCCTTTCATAAACAAGCTAGATTTGTCCGTATTAGCCAAACCTGATACACTACTAAAATGTGCTAAAGCCTCTAGGACTCTATTCACTGAACCCGTTTCACCCTTGCAGAACACTATGAGGTCATCAACAAAAACTAAATGTGTCAACTTCTAGTGCTTGCACATAGGATGGAATTTGAAATTTGAGAGAGCACTCATACAAACCAATGTTCCAGACAAATGTTCTATTATAGGCACAAACAGTAAAGGTGAGATTGAATCACCTTGTCTAAGACCCCTTTTCCCCTCAATAAAATCATGACTTTCACCATTTACACTGATTGAGAACTTGGTAGAAGTTGCACATACCATAATCAACTCTGTGAACTTGATTGGAAAGTCATAACCTATCAGAACCTCCTTTAAAAAAAATCCCAATTCCATGTCACAAGCTTTCCGCAGGTCTATCTTCATAAGACACCTTGGAGAAGTCTTCCTGTTATAGTGCCTCAATATGTCATGATATTTAAGCACATTGTGGAGTATTGATCTGCTAGCTACAAACGCAGATTGGTTATCTGCTACCAGATGTTGAATTGCAACTCTCAAAACTTTGAGATGCACTTGTACAATACATTACAACAGGAAAATGGACTTGAATTGGCTTGCATATTCTGGATTGTTTAGTTCAGGAATCAAAGCAATATTAGTTGCATTCAGCTATCCCAACAACTTCCCATTTTTGAAGAGCTCCAGAACTGCATCTATAATCTCTTCCCCTGTAATAGACTAGACTGACTTAAAGAAGCCACTTTCATACCCATTAGGCCCCAGACTCTTATTACTATCAATTTGGAGTATAGCAGCTTTCACCTCCTTCATTCAAAAGGTTTCATTAAGTCTACCTCTTGTTCAGTTGTTAAATTTATACACCTTTTCGGCTACCAAATATAAATAGTTTTCGGCGCGGGCTAATGTGATAATACCCTATTTTTTTGACTATTATTTTAAAAATGAATATACAATGTCAGTTTTTCAACTAATTCACTACACAATTAGGTGGTCCATGGAACTACACTATCAAAAATTTAAATACACTATACATACGATGCACTTACTTAATTGTTTTGTTTTTCACCACATCTCATTTATTTTTTTAAGATCAAGATGTGTGAGTCCGAATACATATCTGATTCAAATCTATGCAGCGTAAGGTCCATTAAAAATGAATAAGTATAAGGTAAATGAACATACTAATCTTCTTAAAAATGAATAATTTTTCACGACCGTATAAGTGAATTATGACCGTTGATCTCATTGCATAGGATACTACTCTCTCCGATCCAAAATAAGTGATTTTTTAGTTTTTTTTTGTGGTCCAAAATAAGTGATTTTTTCAGATTTCAAGAATGAATTAATTATTTTTTCCCTATATTGTCCTTGGAGTATATAGTGTTGAAATATGTACCGGGAGTGTTTATGTGAGATAATAAAGGTTAATATAACCAATTTCATTACTAATTAATGCTAAAAGGTGAACTTCTTAATTTGTGTGAAAACATCAAAAACAAAATCACTTATTTTGGACCGTGGACCGAAGTAGTATTAAGTAGCACAGTGCACGCGTTACTGTTATTTTTTTACCTTTAAAATTGTCTTTGTGAAGGGTGGTGGGGCCATAATATCAACAGGTTTCATGCCACGTTATCATTATCTCATGTCCTCACTCGAGTTTGAAAGGTCAAAGGTTCTTGTAGCCGTCGATTCTTCTCTCAATAAATCAATTTGGAATTTCTAATTTACTCCTCCTTTTCCCCCCATTTTTCCTCCATTTATTCATCCGCCGAAAAATACGTATAATAAACATATAATATCAGTCTTTTACATAAGGTTCTAGTACTTAAGCATGACATGTGTTCTTGCCTCCAATTTACAATATAATAAATAAACATAAATGCATGCACCAAGTGCAAATAATTTTTTTACTTTACTCGCCCACTTCAGATTTTTCGCATTGTTACGTATTGACAAATTTCTAAGAATTATCTAATTTAATAATCTTATTTTATTAAATTTGAAAATTTATTTTTGGAGTAACTTTGATCGTAATAGGAAATTCAGTCTATAAAAAAAGTTCCTAAGATAAATTTGTTCCTAAATATGCCCTACTTCTTAAGTTCTTTTCAGACAATTGAAAATAAAAGGTGTATATGTCAAAAAAAAAATTAGGTTATATTGGTCTTTATTGTGAAGCTTAATGCAAATAGATTGACCAATCACAATTTCATAAAACGGGATAATACTTTTGATGTGCTAACATTGAACTAATGAAAAATAGTTTTATAGTAAAAAATATTCGAGTGTAAGCATATGCGAATTATACTATTGTGCGAAAATTTACCTATTGAATTTTTGTGTAAGTATTACATATTCCAGCTTTGAATGGACGAATCAATTATAAGGGCTGGAGTGATAAATATTTATTTATTCTTAATTAAAAATTTCGAGTTCGTGATATGAATATGTAATTACCTTTATTGGACAACATTTTACCTTTAATGTGTAATTTTCTGATACAAATCCCCATTTAGTCGGGTCATTACGGAAAAAGAAAAAAAAAAATCTTTGAATGGAGGGACACTCCACATGAACGAGCACCCTATTTCACCTTTTGTCCTTTTATTTTATTTTTTCTTTTATATTTACTATTTTTAACGTGTTCTCTCTCTTTTTGTCGGTCAGTGCACGCACTCACGAGACTCGATGTGAGAGAGTGTAAACACATACCGCGTGGACCTTTTCCAATCTGCTAAATCACCCCCACCACCCTACCTAACCACCACCCTTTGACAATTTTTAAAAGTCAACCCCCCAAAACTACCACAAAAAACAAAGCAGTTTTTTTTTTATCCATTGTGGGAGAAAATGAGATAAAGACAAAAGATAAGCCCTTTGAATATCTTGATTAAACTAATATACTATGTCTATTATGCTAACCAACAAACCTTAAAATCGTCATCTCTTTTTTCTTTTTCCCTTTTCAGAATCTTACTCAAACCAAGTCTTAGCACTTTAATTAAACAATTGTTAAGTTGTTGACATGTTAGCTAGCAAATGCTTTGCTTATCCAATGCTAAAGAAGGAATACAATTTTATGGCTTGGATATGAAAAAGTTAGGAAAGAGAAATTAAAGAGATAAGCAGCACCTATGAAACACCATTTAGTTAGTAACTCGTGACATGCTATAAACTGTAGTTAGTAAATCATGAAGCGACTATTTCCAAACACAATACAAACTCGTGAAATAAAAGATATCTCTTAAATTTTAGCATTATTTTGACTGGATATTTAATTAATCAGACTAATACACCTATTTTGACATTGTAATTAGCACATAGATCTTACTTTGACAACTTATAGCTTGAAATACGAGGACAACAACAATAATAACAGACTTAGTGTAATCCCACAAGTTGGATCTGAGAAGGATGATATATACGCAGACCTTATTCATACCTTGAAAAAGGTAGAAATGTTGTTTCCGGAAGACCCTGGCTTAGAAAAGATAAAAGGAAGAGCTAGTAACAGCAAGCACATGCACCAATTAATAATCCGAAGCAAAAATACAAAGGTATAAAATTAAAACTGAGTACTCAATTAGAAGACCGGAATGAAAGCAACGACAAGTAATCACAAAAGTCAAGGACTACGAAGATACATAAATAACACTAACTCGTGTACTAAAGCTACTGTCACAGACAAGGACAACGCTCGGCGACCTATCCTAACTCTTTACCTTTTTTCTCAACCTCTACACTTTGTCATGTCTTCAGTTAGCTGGAGCAACGTCATATCTTGCCTAATCACCTTTCCCCAATACTTCTTTGGCCTATTTCTACCTCTATTTAGGCCCTTCAGGGCCAACGTCTCACACCTCCTTTCCGGTGCATCTGTGCCTCTGCTTTTCACATGCCCGAACCATTTCAGTCTCGCCTCCCGTATCTTGTCCTTCATAGGGATCACGCGCACCTTGTCCTGAATAACTTTATTTCTATTTCTATCTAGCCTGATATACCTGTACATTCATCTCAACATTTTCATTTCATTTACCTTCATCTTTTGGAATGAGAGTCTGCCCCGTATAACATAATTGATCCGATCACTGCTGGGTAATACTTAACTTTAAATTTAGGTGGCACAAAGCTTAAAATATGAGGACAAAACAAGTAGTATGGGTAAAAGGAAAGAGCTAGACGTTAGATAAATCAAAATGAAAATTGTGTTGTCCCCCACCTTCTCTCTCTAGACTTGTAATGTAATGAAAACAAGCCAAATCACAAATACACACACTCTCTTTCTATAAATGATAAATGTATTCCACTCATTTACACCTCTCCTCAGATCCCTTTCCCAATCTCTCTCTAGCCAAAGTCAGCGCCTTCTTTTGTCTTCTTTTTCTCTCCACTTCCTCTCTGTAACCAAAAGTCAAGGCCATAGCAAAAGGAGAAAGAATATGGAGGATGATTGGGATCTACATGCGGTGGTCAGAGGCTGCGCCGCTAGTTCCACCGCCGCAACCACCGCCACTACCACCAGCAACGCCGCCACTACTACTACTACTACTACTACTTTTTGTAGCTTCCAACCAAGGCAAGATGGAAACTTTTTTAGCTTTCAAGATCCATTTGTGTCAAGATTTGACAACCCCACAAATATTGCTTTTGAAGAGTTGCATAATCTTTACAAGCCTTTCTTCCCCAAATCTCAACCACAACAACAGCCACCTCTTTCTCCTCAAAATATACCCATATCACCCCTCTCTGTTCTTGGAGGACTACAAGATCTATCCCCCCAACAAACACTAATAAAACAGCAGCAGCAACAACATATTCATCAGCTAAACACAAGAGTATTAACACAACCCAAGCAATCTCTGTCTGTAAATGGTTCCACAAATAGTACAACTAGTATTCCACATGCTCAAAGCCCAAGACCTAAAAGAAGGTAACTTTAACTATTTTTTGAACTTTTCTTTTCATTCTTTGAAGTTTCTGGGTGGAAAGATTAGACCTTTGTCACTTAATTAGTACACAAAAAAACCATATCATGAATTGAGCTTCTGTTTATATTTTTTCACACATTAATATGGATGTTCATTTGTTTTTATCAGGAAAAACCAATTAAAGAAGGTATGTCAAGTACCAGCTGAAGGTTTATCTTCTGACATGTGGTCTTGGAGAAAATATGGACAAAAACCCATCAAAGGCTCTCCATACCCAAGGTATGTTCCTTAATAACTTTATTTTACTACATTTTAGGCTACTTAAAACACAAAAACAAAGTCCTTTTTAAACATAATTTTGAGATTAAACTTAGGTTCATTTCTTTGGTTTGAACAGGGGATATTACAGGTGTAGCACCTCAAAGGGTTGTTTAGCCCGGAAACAAGTGGAGCGAAATAGATCCGACCCGAATATGTTCATTGTCACCTACACATCAGAGCACAACCACCCTATGCCAACTCACCGGAACTCTCTCGCCGGAAGTACTCGACAGAAGCCGGTGAACTCCGAAGCTGGCACACCAAGTGACTCTAACAAACCAACTAGCTCATCGCCGGTATCATCGCCGGCGTTCCATTCTCCGGCAACGGAGAAGCAAGAAAGCAGCAAGGAAGATAAAGAGGATATTTTTGAAGACGATGATGATGAATTTGGCAGTTCTAATATGGGATTAGATAACATGGAACCTGCAGATGATGACTTTTTTGAGGGGTTAGAAGAACTCGCCGCTAATGCCACCGGAGATTGTTTCCCCGATAACTTTCCGGGGTCTGTGCAATTTCCTTGGCTGACAAATAATGCCACAACCACCGCAGCAGGCGGTGTTTGACTTGCCGGGAAAAGTAGACGTGAGAAAAAGTTGAAGAAATGATGCTTTTCTTCTTATTCACTTTTTTTTTTCACTTGTAGTTGTAGGAGTATCTTTTTGTCCGTTAGAGATATAGGAAGAGAGAAAGCAATAGAGAATCTTGAAATCTCCATGCCTCTCTTTTTGGTTTTGTTCTCTTTTTGTACGTGTAAAGTATAATTCCATTCACTATCATTGTAGAGAGACTTGTAGAGAACAAAGGAAAAAAGAGGAGTTTGATTCCAATGTTCTTTGTTAGGATAATAGGAGTATATTGGATGATAAAGTACATAGAAATCCCTTGGCTGTTAAAATGTTAATTTTATAGTAATCATTATCAATGATTTGAGTTTTTTCAATTGTTAACTTTTGCATACATTTTGTGGTGGTTGTTCATGTTTGTGTTCTTGAGTGTTTGTGCTATTAATTATGTTTGAGTCCTACCAAATGGAATCTTGGGAAATTTGCTTGCCAATTTATCTCGAACAACCTCAAGTTTTGCTTTTCGGCTGAATTAGACACCTTTAAATACCGGTGGCATTCGCCAATCCAAGAGTTTATCTCCTGGTGGAGGTGATGTGTTTTCATGGAGCTTCTAACTATTGGAAAATGAAAGTTCAAACTTTAAAGTTTTTTTTCAACCGATATTGCAATTTTCTATTTTTTAATATATGACATTAGATGATTTATCGGATAAACATTCATCTTGATTTTGACCTTTATTATTTTCATTTGTAAGGATCTGAATAACTTGAAATTTGATTTACTTATTTAAGAAAGTTGAGTTAATTAAAATTATTCTTACCTTGTTTTATCAAACATTAGGAAGACAGATCGCCAACCATTCTTCTAATTTGATTCGGAAACAGAACATTTGCTACACTTGACGTAAAACTCCAGCTTAAAACTATGAAATCGTAAAATATCTTGAAATGTAATATTTTTTAGATAAGCTCTCCCATATAGCTGCAAAATTAACAGTTAAATCTGACTATGAAATGTGAATCAACTCATAAAATTGTTAGAAACTTATACTTAGCTACTTGAAGATCACTCAGAGTAATATAGCCAGGAGAGAAATTGAAGACTTTGCACTGCAGAGAGTGTCTATAACAGGTAAGGGCCGAAAGCTGTTCACATCCATGTCAGGCAAGATGCCAACCATTTTCCTTTCCACAAACACAACTTGCACTGCAGAGAGTGATGCATGGATGTTTTATTTTCAGCAACTAATCACAGTATTCCAAGATTATTTTGATGGAAATTGAAGAGTTAATAACTGCACTACAGAGATCTTCCAAATTCTGAACTATTTTTGTGGTTTCTCCTTGAGCACCTTAAATAGAAAAACTTTTGATTCTGATAACTGTACATGTAATTTGCAGTCATTGGAGGGAATGAATACTGCATTCAAGGACAAAGTATCATATATCATATAAAAAGTAATCTCAATCCGCTGTAAGCTTTGTGTTTCTTCTCTTGGAATATATACTTTTATTGCGATCATAAAAGTGTTGGTGCTTACATCTCACACTTAAAAGTCACGAAATGTTCAAAGGAACTCACTACTTATTTGATTCTCTATCGAATACATAAAAAGGAAAGAGGAATAGCATTGAGATACGTCCAAAGCCAAAATATTAAGCTCAGAACAAAGTTAACACGGTATAAGCATACATAAACTTCATCTTGTATTGAACCAACTAAAACTTGGATGAAATTTGAAATACAAAAATTCTTCGCAGAGCACGCCCACTAAACTTGTAACATCATTTTGCCATGTCCAAATGATATCAGTTCACCAGAAGCAAGATGGATGGAGATGTCTTCATAGAACATGATTTGCGTACCTACTCAACAACTTATGCATCAAAGCAGGTATCTCAATTGACAGCACCGATCTTGAAGATCAAATGGGACCTCACACATTCCACCTGATTTTAGCCGAAAGGCTGAGAAACGTATCCAAATGGGACCTCAACTGACTGCAAAAGAATCTCCACATACCCAGTGAATATCACATCAGAACTAGGAACGATATCCTACACTCCAGTTAGTATTAAGCTGTTGAAGTAGAAACCTCATATCCTTCCAGAAAGCTTCGCAATTTTTCTGTTTCACCAATGGCAGAAAGCCATTGAGTTAGGACTTCCATGGTAATGTAGTCAGGATTACATGCATTTTCAGTCATTTGGTCCATTATTTGAAATGCCTTTTCCACCCAATTCCTCTCCTGAAGGCCTTTAAAGATGGCATTGTATGTGATGGTATTTGGTCTTACCCCTTTGTCCTTCATATCACCCAACAACGAAATACCAGCTTCTACTTTGTCACTCTTGCAGAGAGCGTCGATCAAAGTATTGTATATGACAGTGTTTGGTGGCACATTTGTAGAAGAACTCATATTCTGGAATATTTTCATAGCTTCATCGACATTTCCAGCTAAACAATATGCATGAATTAGTGCTCCATATGTAACAACGTTAGGCAAATAGCCATCATCAATCATCCTCTTCATAACTCTATGGGCAGTTGCAAATTGCTCCTTCTGGCTGAAATATGATATCAAAGTGTTGTAGGTGTAGCGATCAGGTTTGATACCTGCCTCCTCCATGTCTCTAAGCATATTATGAGCTTCATCAATCTTATTTTTCCTGCAAAATCCCCCAATCAGAGCATTATAGCATATAATATCCAACCCAAACCCAGCTTCTTTTGCCTTTGAAGCGACACAGGAAGCATCATTCATTCTTCGAGCCTGGCAAAGGCCCAAAATCAGACTGTAGTACACTTTGGCATCAGGGAAGCACCCATTTTCTGACATTTCATTAAATAAATTCATTGCTTTGTCAATATTGTTGACACTACAAAAGGAAGTAATGAGGATGGTGTAAGTGATCGCATTCCCCTTTACACCTCTGCCTTGCATCTCAGCAAAAAGCTCTATACCACTGTTAACTCTCCCATGCTTGCACATTCCATCAAGCAAAGTATTAAGAGAAATCACATTTGGCACAACCCCGCCCTTTTTCATCTGGTCAAAAAGCTCATATGACCTCTCAATCTCGCCTGCTTTGCAGAAACCATCTATCAAGCAATTATAGGTAACAGTATTAGGTTCATATCCACTCTCCAGCCTCATCTTTTCCATCAACTTAACCCCTTCTTCTTGCCTCCCTACCTTACAAAGCCCATCAATCAATGTATTGTAGAGAACAAGGTCTGGCTTAACAAGAATGCCATCACTTTCACTGCCTCCCATCTTCTCAAACACCTGCATTGCCTCATCGACCTTGTAACTTTTGCATAAATGATTGATGAGAATCCCAAATGTCACAACATCTGGTTTAATTTCCTTTTCCTTCATCTCATTCATAAGCAAATTCATCTTTTCAAAATCACGCTCCCTACCTAACCCACTCAAAAGGGCATTAAATGAAACAGCTTCCGCCTGACCACCTAACCTCATCATATCATGCAAAAGGTCCCAAGCCTTGTTACACTTCCCGCTTCGACAAAAGTTGGTAATCAATTTAGTAAGCCACACATCATCCAAGAACACACCATGTTCGAAGAATCTAACAACAAGTCCACAAATTTCCTCCACACTCGTCTTCCTCCCAACCCAATTCCTCTTCCAAATAGCAGATAAAATAATATCTATCGTACTCTCATTCGGCGGGAAACTACTGTCCCTATCAAGCATTTCGTCGAGCACCTTGAACCCATCATCAGTATTCCCTCCACGAAACAAGCAATCTAACAGCAAATTAACCACATTTGTGTTTCTTGATTCAGGGTCTAGTGCATTGAACACTGCTATCGATTCCTCAAGCATTTTGGCTCTGCCAAAGCATCTTATAAGAAGAGTCGCAGCATTAATGGATAAAGGGATTTCTTTATCTTTAGCAAAGGAAAAAAGCTGGTAAAGCTTACTGGGTACGTCAGATATTTCTTCACGCATTGCTTGTTCAAGAATAGCTTGAAATGTGAAGGAAAGAGAAGAAGGGCTTGTTGATGAACTGGAGCTATGACTTTTAAAGAATTCAAAGAACTGTAAAGCTTTTTCAGTGGATCCCAATTGACGGGTGATTTTGAGAAGGGAAGCTGGGGAAGGAGGGGTGTGAAGGATTTCAACAAGCTGTGGGTTGGAATTCCAGTCATTGTGATCGGTGGAGTTGAGGAGGGACACTATTTCGGAGATTGGCTGCGGCGGCGGAAGCGGGTTATGTGAATCGTCGAGCTCGCCGGAGAAGTATCTCAGTCCGTCAATAGTGCCTGTTTTAGGCCGTGTAGGAAGATGAAGGAGGGATTTTGTTGTAGCTCGGAGTTTCATTGTTCTCGGAGTTTCAGAAGCAGCACTACTTGCCGGTTGAAAGTGAATGGATAGTTTAGGTCTTACAAAATTTTGCGCGGGTCCGTTGTCTAGCAAAATAAATTACTTCTACTTTACTCAACCAAAAAAAGAAGACTTTTATTACCATTAAAATGGGAACAAGTGTTTAAAAGATGTCACCACAGGATTTTCAATCCAACTTGAAAAATATATTATTCCAGAGATTGTTTGCCCTTAAACACGGATAACAATGAATTTATATGTGATTTTAATGATATGTGGTTTAGTTCAATACAAATGATTAATGACGTTAGTAAAGCAAATAAAAGATTTAAATAGCCAAACCAATAATGATAGTGAGTTTGAGCTCTGTTAAAGGCCTAACAGGGAACCTACCTTCGGTTTTAGGTTTGCACTCACAAAGAACTTACGAACCAAAATAAACTTTGAATACTTTTTGGAAACAGAGAGAACATAAGTATGTGTCTAGTGAATAATTAGCTTCCCCTTTATATAGTAGGAGAGTTTTATCCTAAGTACAATTCTAAGAAAGGTAATCTTCTTTTTCGCTAATCACTGATTTTCGGCCGATACAGGGCCGAAATTCTCGCCATGATATATGTTTGGGCACGAATATCTCAGCCCTTTGTTAGTCGTGTACGATCGTTTGGTAATGCTCTCCGAAGTCTTGGGACTCGAATTAGGACCGGAGGACGTGGTCCCAATGACTTTGAGGGTAGGTGTTTTGCTTAGGCCCTGGCACGAGAGGCTCCTAGTTTTGGTTTTGATTCCTTACAGTCACGTCCCTGCTCCGTTTGCCTCACCGGAAAACTGGGGTGCTCATTGGACTCGATTTTACCCGTATACAGATAGTCCCCTTGTTTCTCAAAGAGTAGGTTTGCCGAAACGATGGGAAACAATAGATGTACTCCGGTTCCTTCCTTCGTACGTTACGACGAAGGAGCCGAAACGTCCCATCAGTCGCGTCGTTCTGACTTCGAACATGTGTGGCTCATAGGCTGGTTGACCCGAAACGTCGCGTGTTTCCCTATAAAAGCTTCCACCCTTTGTTCTTGTTCTACTTTTTGATCAAGCTATTACCTTCGAGCTTTCCAACTATCATCAAACCTCTTTCAAATCTTCATATCTTCACCCTTGTTCTTCAATTTTCATAGTGATTTTCAGGTTTTTACCCAGATTTCCTCCAAACCTTCATACTCTGTTCTTCATCTTCAAAACTCGTTCTTTCAAAAACTTTATGTTCTTTCTTCAAAATTTTAAACATCCCCATATAACAATAGCCAAAGCATCCAAATGTGTTCCACAACAAGTTGCCTCTTCATCTTCCCAACCGACCGCCGGTACTGAGGCGATTGTGTCGATACTCAATTTTTCCCTCGTATATTTCAAATATACATATATACTTTCAAAATAGTGCATGTGCATCATCATGTGATTCATAAACACATTTTGCAATAATAGCTCGTATATACTTATAATCACTTTATTTATGCAAAAAATAACTTTTTATAGTATTAAATAATTGTTATTAACCATTTTTATGCACAAATAATAATTTTTCTATTTTTATGAATTATTTTATTAATTAAAATAGCTATTTAACTAATACCCTAAATTCCTTCTATTTTTGAACCTAGGCAACCCAAACCAGCCCAAATAACCCTAGCCCAACACCTAAAATGCCTAACCCAATAACCCCGACCCAAAACCAACGACCCAATTACTCCTACCCGATCGCGACCCATGTACCGACCCGCCCCATTCACATCTTAATCTTGGCTGTTGATCTCCCAAGAACAACGGCCCCCGGTAATCCCCTTCTTTAATTAATCAACCCCACCCCAAACCCTAGCCATTCCCTCTCACTCGCCGTCATTGAATCCTCCCAACCCCTTTCCCTCTGAATAACCCTAACCCTAACCGTCACACCCCAAATCCCCTCTCCTAATCCCTCTTCTAATGGGATTCACTTCCTATTTACTTACCATATCTGTATATTCTCGCTACTGGTCGATTCTCTATGGTATTACTTAGTAGTTGCCTCAACATGGCAGGTATTACCACTCGGATTCTATTCGATTGACTTCCATTTCTTGAATCTGGACGATGCTCCGTCTACACATGTTTATTCTACCGTGTGAGTTTGATTCTGTCTATATTTGACGATTCTGATTTACCCTAAAACTAGGGTTTGAAGATTTTCTTCAAATCGAACCAAAATTGGTTCGAGTCTTTGATTTTGGTTTTTTTGTCTATATTCATCCTATTATGTGTGAATCTGACTTCCTAGATTCTGCCGATTTCTTTTCACTAGCCTTGAAAAATTAGAATTTTTCAGATCTTGTTTTCTTAATCACTTTGACTCACTGATTTTGGTGCTATTTGTGTCTCTATTCATTTTGTGTGTGAATATTCTGTCAATAATTTTGTTTTACTAAAATTAGGGTTTGCTTATTTCCTTTCCCCTAAATCCGATTTTATTTGATTCTGCATGATTAATACTATCTTATTTGTGTTTGATTTACACTTTTCCTTACTCATTTGCTCGGTCTCTGTCACTATATAAAACCCTTCCCTTTCCCGTTTAGGACATACCTAGAATGACTATAATCTCACTAAAAAACTTAAGGCTTTTGCTCTGCGGTTATTTTGCTATCTTGTTCTATATCTGGTTCTTGGCCGGCTGAAAGCCAAGGCCAGAAATTCTGGGGTTCTCCCTATCGTGGTGTTATTATCGCTTTTCTTGCTTAACTGGTGAGTTATGTACCTTTTCCATTTCATTCTTATGTACTTGTGACTTTTCTATGTGGTCCAGTGTGCTTAGGTTTCTTTTTAAGCATGATTCTGTCAACTTGCGTTTGTTTGAGTCTCTTTAGTACTTTAATATTTCTTGTTCCGAGATTGTTCATGCTTGGTTTGAATAATATGAATCCTCTTAAGTGTTTAACCTAATGCCTTCTAAAACTGCTTCTTGTATGCATCTTTGTTAAGTACTTGCATTGAATCTTCTAAATCAATCTCTTATGTTAACACTAGAATACCTATAGGGGATATTGACATGTTCATCTATTCTGTATCTCTGCAATGTTTGCCTTGATGTGTTCGAATCAGTGCTAGGTCCCTTTGTCATTTATGTGCCCTAATAATGTGTCTTTTAGCATGTCTTTGGTTCATTTGATTCCATACTCCTTCAAGTGATTGCTTGACTCTATGGTACTTATCAGATTTCTTTTTTCCTACCATATCTAAATGCTGATTGTTTTCTGATGTGAGTAAACATGGCTTGTCCTTAATACTGGAATGAACACTTAGCACAATTAGATCTTTCAAGCTTTAACTTGTTAAGTATTATGATTTGTGCATGAAGATCTTTGTAAATCTTGCCAACTTGTTTTCCTTACTATTTCAATGAGATCCTGCCTCTGTGTTGTTTACTAAGTGATAAGCTTATCTCTAATACTTGCTGACCTTTGATCAACTACTTTGTGAAATTTGCTATGTTTGCTTCCTAAAATCAAGTATGCCTTTTCAAATTCTGTCCCTCAACCATTGCCTACTCTTTTATGTGTTTCCTATGCTATCTTGAATCCCCATCCTTAGGCCATTTAGGTTTTGTCCTTGACCTCCCCAGTGTGAGCATTGCTCGGGGTCCATGTGAGACCTTGTGAACTCTAACACATTGGGGTTTGGTTTCTAATCTCCCTTGAACTGTTTCTGATCATTTTCTCTAGTGTGAGCACTGCCCGGGGTTGCTGAAGCCCTTGGGAACTTTCACACACTAGAGGTTTGGGTTCCATGTGATTATCTTTGGAATAACGGGTGAATCATTCACCAAGAGTTATTGTGTATTTATGAACATGAGCCTTGGAGTTGTTATAGGTTGAAAGCCTGCATTGTCCAAGTATTTGGGCCTGTTGTAGGCTCATTATAGTGTTACTTATTTTGTAATTCATTCATTAATTTGGTATCTAACGCGTCATTTTGAGATCTAACACGTCGTTTGGCGGTTTGAGGCCATGAGAAACTTCACAAGGTATTATGACTTGTATGGGTGGTCGGAATTGAAATTTGGGAAGTTCGGAGTGGATTTGGAAAGAGAATTCTCATTTCGGAAGCTTTAAGTTGGAAGAATCTGACTAATGGTTGATATTAAGTAAACGGACCCATAATGGAATTTCGATGATTCCAATAGCTTCGTATCGTAATTTTGGACTTAGGCGCATGTTCGAATTTGGATTTGGAAGTCCGTAGGACAATTTGACGCATTTTGGTGAAAATTGAAAAAATAGAAGATTTTTGAAAAGTTTGATCGAGAGTTGACTTTTTGATATTGGGGGTCGGAATCCGATTCTGAAAATTAAAACAACTCCATTATGTTATGTATGACTCACGTGCAAAAACTGAAGCCATTCCGGATTGATTTGATACATTTCGGCGCAAAAAATTGAAGTTGGAAAATTTGAAAACTCATAATTCGATTCGATGCTCGATTTCGGCGTTGTTTGACGTGGTTTGAAGCCTCGACTAAGTTCGTATTGTATTTTGGGACATGTTCGTGTAATTAGTTAAGGTCCCGATGGCCTCGGGTGGATTTCGGAAGGTTAACTAAATGGATTTCGTACAAAGGAGCTGCGGGATTTATTTTTATTCTTTTGCTGCAAAAGCTGTTTTTGGACAGCAATTGGTGCAATCGCAGAGCTGAATTTGGAAGCTTATATATTCAAATCTATAAGGAATCTGGAAATTATCAAAACATGAAAGTTGTATCCCTTTGATTTTAGTTTTCATAAAGTTTAACCATACATTATTTGGACATTTGATCAGCAAGTTATGATCGATTGAACAAAGGCTGGTAAAGCAGTTTCACCAGAAATTTCTGATGTATGGAGCCGACTTTGGAAGCTTATATCTCGAAATATATAATGCGTTATATGGTGTAAAACATATCAAATGAAAGATATTCAAGTCTAGTTTCTAACACTTCCAACCGTTCCTCATTTGGATATTTATACAAGGACTTATGGACGTTTTAGTAAACGGTGTCCAGCAGGAAAAACTTGTAATATGAGGTACAACCTGCACACCGCAAGGTACAACTCGCTGAAGCACTTGTGCCTATATAAGGCAGTCGGGCAGCAACCATTTTTGGGGATTTTTTTGAGCTAGGGATTCGTTCTTTCATGGTGGATTCGACCTTGGGGACTACTTAAGAATACAAGGTGAGTTTTTTTTTTGGATATTTAAGTTAATCACATCCTATTAACACGAATATTAACCTCATTCAATCTTTGAAATCTCTAGAAATCCTTCAAGTTGTTCAAGAACACCAAATTTCCCAAACATTATATTTTTACGGAAAAACTTAAGGAAGGTAATACTAATTCTTCAAGCTCATTTCATGGCATGAATAGTGTTCTTGAGAAAATGAAGGAGAGATAAATAATATTTTTAGAAATGAAATTAAAGTATTCAATGAACCTATGAAATCATTTTCTAGCTTAATTGGAAGTGTTCAACTAAGTAATTACCAAATTGAATATTTTGGAAATGTTGGTTAAGGAAGATGATGAATAGTAACTTGGCGGTGTTGGAGAATTAATGTAGTATCATCGATGACTTCAAATGGGTATTAAATGATAAGAGTGGAGTTGAATGTGCTAGTAAGTGAACCTATTAACGATTTGAGATGGAGGCTTGTAGCCAACTTGTGAGCCATAAATGGATATTGATAAATATTTTTGAATAATATTTTGATTGTAATTGTAGATATCAATTTGTTGGTGGCGTATGAGCATTTTACTCAATGTTACGATGTCGGAGAAGGATTAAAAGCTTGTGAATGTTAATAAATCGAAAATGAGTTTTGGAGCGTTGGGCATCAGCCAAGTTGTTTGAAAGGCTTGGTAGCCGGCTATGGAACTCCAGTGCGAGGTAAGTCTCCTTTCTAACCTTGTAAGAGGGAATTAATCCCATAGGTGAAATAAGTAAATATGTGCTTCTACTTATGGGGGCTATGTACGCATGAGGTGATGAGAGTCCGTGCGTAGCTACTATTATGCTTAAGTCCAGGTAGTCTAGGACCCAAAAGCATGCTTTACTTGCCGTAGTTGTAATTTTGTTGACAATTTAAAAGGCCTAAATCATATCGAACTTGGTAAATAAATTCTAAAGGGCTAAACATCACTTTCTTGATTGTTAAAACAGAAGTTGACATTTCCTTGTGTAATTGTTTCCCTGACGAAGTCTTGGTTGACTGTTTGAATGTGTGTACCTATGCATACTCGTGTCGCATGTATGATTCGCGATCGGGGTAATTATGTTATTTATATTTGACCGCGTCGCATGTATGATTCGCGGGCGGGGTAATAGATGCATCTATGGTTCGCGCCATTTGACCCTTTGGCAGTGCACATTTTAAATATTATGTTGGATCGGGCCATACGACCTCGACATGATTTGCGCATGACTGCTTGATTGTTTTTGGAATTATTGATAACTGACGTGGCCTCATCGGCCG
This sequence comes from Nicotiana undulata, assembly GCA_005239495.1. Taxonomy (NCBI): domain Eukaryota; kingdom Viridiplantae; phylum Streptophyta; class Magnoliopsida; order Solanales; family Solanaceae; genus Nicotiana; species Nicotiana undulata. The sequence continues at coordinate 107,141 of ML249213.1, forward strand.
GGAATGTAAATTGTTAAAAAGATGGAAATAAGTTTGAAAATATCTATTAACAAAAGAAATGTTTACCTGCTTCATGATTATTGAGTTTGCAGTCGCCTTATAAAATCCATGATTTTTCACATTATTGGACCACTAGTAAGTGTCGAAGTCGACCTCTCGTCACTACTTTTTCGAGGTTAGACTGGATACTTACTAGGTATACGTTATTTTCGTACTCATACTACACTTGATGTGCCTTTTTGTTGCACATGTACATGTATGTCTAGTGGCCTCGTTGGGCGCAACGACATGGTTGATATGGAGACTTAGGTGAGTTTCATCTCTCGAGATGACCCGCAACCAGCAGAGTCTCCTTCAGAGTATTGTGTTTGCTTTTTTGTCCAATTTGTATTCCGGACAATTACTGTATTACATTTTAAATTCCTAGAAATTGCTCATGTACTTGTGACACCGGGTTCTGGAATGATTATGGGATTATTCAGTATTTAAATTTACTAAAGACATCATTATTTACTCAGTAAAGTTCATTATTTATTGTTAAATGCAAGAAAAAGAAATGATTTCAAAAAAATAATACTAAAATGAGAATTTGATTAACTTCTTGGTGTTGGCTTGCCTGACAGTGGTGTCAGGTACTATCACGACCATTAATGAATTTTGGGTCGTGACAGTAATAATTCTTGTAATAACAACTCTTGGGTGTTTAGTAAAATTTGGAAGAGGTCTTTATTGTCATTCGCAAAGTTGGGTAGAAATCCTGCTTATAGGTTCTCTATTATACTGTTGGCCCTGCCTATAAGTTCTATATTATGTTGTTGAAATCGTGTGTTAGTAATTACGCTTATAGCTTCCATATTGTGTTTACATGCTAGAAATCCTACCTACAGGATCAGTGCTGCGATATGTAAGCAATCATGCTTTTAGGTGTATCAATTTGTCCAGTAATTATGTGTTAGCAACCATGCCCATATGATCAATACTTGGCTTAATTATGTGTGCAAATTCCTGCTTGTATACAATTTAATTGTAGAAATCATGCCTATAGGATTAAAAATTATTTTAATTGTAGAAAGTATGCCTATATGATTAAAAAATCAGTTTAATTGTAGAAAGCATGCCCATAGGATTAAAAAATCAGTTTATAGGATTCAATTAACTAATTCTGAATATGCTTACCACCGTCAATCACCTAAGACAACCTGCTTATAGGATTAAACAAATAATTCTAGATATATTCTTGTGATTTGCTATTATTTACTATCGTGTAAAACGCCCAGATACTACGCTATGCTAAAATCAGTAGGCAAATCATGTAGGTCTGGTAATCGTAATGGCTTCTGTGTATAACCGTCTGCTCATTCGCTCAAGTATCACATAGATATTCTGCCTATAGGACTCTGCAATTAATAAAACATGTTAATCAATTTGGCGTGCATTTGTTGTTTATATCTGAAGGCTAATTTGATCCCATATTTGTCTTATTTGAAAGTCCTAATTATTTTGTTTATCGCTTAGTATTTCTAATTTTTTATCAACCTAGGCGAAGTCTAGAATCCTCCAAAATAGCGGTCTCAATGCCTCTATGACCATAGGTAAGGGACGGGTAGTACACGCGTAGGACACGAGTTAGAATTTATTAGAGCGCTTTAGGTAAAAACTCAAAGATAGTAATCGGGTAGCATGGGATGATAGTATGTGCCCGTTGAATAATATGAGTAACACCCCCGTCTTGGGGGAGTTACAAAGTATTATTTATGTTGCACGGGGTGATCCTGTAAGCTAAAAAACTTAGGACCCCCCATCCTTATCAAATATTTTCCTCGTTTTCTTAAACTAATTCACATAAGTTAAGTTCGGCCGGGACTAACCGTTGTGGACCTCGAGGGGTGCCTAACACCTTCCCCTCAAGGTAATTTGAGCCCTTACTCGATATTTGGTGATGCAAACTGGTATAATCTGAGTTATTTGCAATAGGTGCCCTAACGCACCTTAATCCGTTAGGTGGAAACTCTCAATAACCAATCCCTTTTCCTTTTATCTAAAAAAAGGAGTTGTAAAATGTCGAAACCCGATTTCGCGAGAAAAAGGGGGCGCGACAGGTTGCTCTTGTTGTAGTTTCCCTCGAAACGGCTTATCCTGAGGTGGCTGCTAACGAACCGACTCCCGAGCCTCCCTTGAAGGTGTTCATTCTGGGGGTTTCTCAATTGTAGACGACTTTTAGATCGAGAAACTCTCACGCAAATAGGACCGGGGTAAAAGAGTATCAAGGTACATATGCTCTGTGACTGAAGACATTCTTACCATAATTCGAAAAGACTGCAATTGGCAAGGCAAGGATGTAGTAGTCCTCGGGCCCGAGGACGCCATTACTATCCATGTGGAGGGGTACTTAAGGGTTTACACTTATCCCTTCACAGTAGGCATGGTGGACCCAATTGTTCTGGACTTTTGCAAGAGGTGCGAGGTATGCCTCGGGAAAATCCACCCATCGTTATGGAGGATTGTGATCCTCCTTCGCTACTACGTGAATAAGACCGAGTCTCGTTGGTTCACGAATGATCATTTACTTCGATTGTACAGTCCCCGGATTTTTTGATAGGGACTAATCAAGCTTACTCGTCGGGCCAACAAGGCCTCCTTTTCGAGTATTGACGAGGCCGAAACTGGGGCTAGCAGGGACTCTTCGTTCGGGTGAAGACCGAAGACCTTATCCCCACCCCACCCCCACCCCACCCCCACCCCACCCCAAGTACATGCCATTCCTTGAGAAGTGGAACGCATCCCGTAAGTGCAATTTATCTTTAAGCGCCAAATATTTTCTTTTCCTTCAATTTCTTTCTTCTCATTCATACTTGTGGTTGTGTAGCTGTCACCCGGGTTCCGAATGCGGCCCCCCCGCTAAAGGAGTAGATCGAGGGAATCTATACTCAGATTATGCACTCAGAGCGCGCATGGAGCGGGCTCTCGAAAGGCCGGTGGGAGGCCCGTTCTCATGGTAAGGCCTCTTTCAGAATAGTTAATACCATGCTTCTATCTTTCAACATACTGACTTTCCTTTTCTTCTGTTGTTGTAGGTTTGCCTAAGACCGCCGAACTTAGGCCTTTGGAAGGGGACGAGGACGTGTCCTTGCCCGTTGATTCCTCCGTTACGGGGTAGTCCGGGGCTGTGATCACGCCCAAATCTAGTCCTATAAAGGATAAGCGGTCGCTGCAAATATAACTCGGTCTAAAAGTCCGGAGTCGAATCCCACATAGAACTAAGGCTTAGCTACAGTTGTTCAGTATTGCTAAGAAACACAAGTCCAAACAATTTTCTAATTATAGAGATTATAATATTTATTTCTAACTAATTAACTAACAACTATTATAAAGCAGTAAAATTATCAACTAACAAGGATAGAATTTGAGACAGAACTAAGGAGGTTTAGAGTTATGATTTCCCCAAATGTTGGAATCCTTCCCGCTATGTTCCTACAATTTCACCTATGTATTCTCTACTGATCGTGAGCAGTTTAGGTGCCGTAATTCTCTCTCGAGCAACTACAATAATTTACTAGACATATTCTCTCGAACTACGATAGTTGGCTTTATCTAACCGCTCATTAGGACAAGGCTTTGTTATTTCTAAACCTACCTTTAAACCCGCTGTATTAATTTCTCACATACATTAGGAGTGACGTTGTTCAACAACCACCTAAATATGTATACTTTCTCAAGAAACACATAATAAATAGGCACAATCAATCGATGTTCATTCACTCAACAACAATACACGCGTAGTTGAACAAGTAGAGAAATCCAACGGCTCAATTATATAAAAACATAACAAGAATTTATCCTACAAAAGGTTCCATAAAAACCCTAGATAAAAAAATAGCTATTCATAATATTATGTAAAACTACAATACTAAAAGTCATAACCAACAATGAAAAATAGGAAGAGGAAGGAAAAACTCGTAGAAGAATTCCTCGCCTTGCTCCAATTGTGTATCTACCTCCTTAGGTCGAATCTGTGTCAAAAGTATGTCAAAAGTCCTCAAAGTACCATTTTTCCATGTATATATACCAAGTAGGGTCGGTCCCAAACAATTATACCTTCTCCTACGCGAAAAAGGACACTTTCCCAGGCATGGACGTCTGCGGCCGCGGATCCGGCCGCGAATTTTGGCCAGTATTCTGTGTCGCACATTTTTCACCCTGTTCTGATTGAAATTTGGAAAACTGTAAAATAAGAAAGTTGTATCCCTTTTAATTAGATTTCCAACCATATATTGTGGATATCCAATGGAGTTCTGGGCGAAAAGTTATGTGTATTTTACTAGATAGTGTGCAATATGCCTACTCGATTCTTCGTTCGTTCTTAACTATCATCCGTTTATCCCCGAACACGATCCCGACTTAATTACTTGGGCTTTTACTAAGACTTAAAAGCTCCAAATCACTTTAATTCATTCCATATCATCTACATAGCTCAGAATCACTCCTACAAGGCATAAAACACATAATTAGTGCAAAACACTAGCGATTAAAGCTCAAACTCAATTAAAGTGCAGTAAATTAGAGTGTAATAAGCGGCCAAAATATGTAATTATATCCTATCATCAGGCTACCGTGGAGGAAAAGAAGAAAATGAAAATAAGAATTCCGGGCTCCGAGGTGAAGAAACCAAAGAAGAGGGTGGCCCGCAAGACCGAGATGAGCTCTATCTCCTGAGCGCCGGACTCCGACTCTCTCCTCCGAATAAGGGACGAGCTAGAGGATGAGCTTATTTTTGTTACCCATGGAACGACCTTTCCCGAGGAGAAGGAGGCATCCGAGGAGGAGACTCATGAGGTCAACCGCCCTCGGAATCAAGAGATTGATGTGGAAACCCGAGGTGGGACTCCCTAGGACGTCGACTCCACTCCGAAGGGAACACCCGGTATAATAGAGACTTCGTGGATGCCCTCCTACACTGAGTACATGCTCGAGAAGGCCCAAGCAATAAAAGAGAAGTCCAACGAAGGGGTCCATGTCGCGGACGATCCCCTTCACTCCTTTTTCGATGGTGTGGACTCATCTGCTTTGGAAGATTTCTCCGGGCTGGGCGACATGGAAATTTTGAAGAAGGACACATCCTTGGAAGCTAGAGGGCTGAGTTCTAGCCCGAAATTGATCAACCAGTTCCCTACTCCGAGTGTTGACCCCGGTCGCAAGACATCAGTTATTCTGACCATCCAAGAGGGTGCATGGGGTTTGACTTCTTCTATGGGGATAGCTAGCTACCTCTGATGCCTGGTGACTAGGGAGGACCAGGCAAAAATGAATGAGGTCAACGAGTTGTGCCTTTTTAGTGAGGCGCAGCAGGCGCTGGACCGAGAAAGACATCATTACTTTCCATTAAACTTTACTTAGGTTTTGATATTTCTCACGTTTTTCATCTTTTTGGAGGCTTCGGTACTTCATCACGAGAGCTTCCTCGGTACCGGATCAATGTCAATCAGCTTGAGCTCGGCATCAGTCCTAAGGCGAGAGCACGCCGATTTGGTTGGAAAGGTAAAGGCCTTTGAAGTTAGAAACGATGATCCGGTCGCAGTGGCTAACGAAAATACCGTGCAGGTCCGCAGAAGATCGACAAGATCGACCAACTCCGAAAAGGGATGTACAAGATCCAAGTAATGGCCGATGGGTGGAAAAGAAAGATGGATCTGCTGGCCTCGGAGAAGGAGACCGCCCAGGCCAAGATATCTTCGGTAAAATTTCAACTTCGGGTGGCGAAGGAGAAAGTTGATAAATGGGCTCAATAAACTGAGGATCTCCAAACTCAACTGGGCTCGATCATTGCTAAATGGGACGCTCTTGGTAAAGATCTCGAAGTAACCAGGTCCAAGTTGGAGATAACTTCGGTCGATGCTGACGAGATGGTGGCTCAATACATGGGCGATGTCGAAGCAATTGAGGCTCTCCTGAAGACCACTACTGAGTACGTGAGTGACTATCTCAAAGGGAGACCCTCGAAGATATCCATGCTCGAGGCTTCGACCTATCCGCCGAGATAGATGAGGCAACAAGACTTGAGGCCGAGGCAAAAAAGCTAGCTGAACCCGAAGGTGGGGAGGGGTCCGAAGAATCCGAAGGCCCCGATGGTTCTGGTGACGATTGGGCTTCGTTGAAGATTAGGCATAAATGCCTTAGGATTTTTTTAGTTTTTGTATTCTGTAAATATTTTTTGTTTAGTTCGAGACTGTTTTTGTCGGGCATTTGTAAAGATCTTCGGAATATATAAAATTTCCCTTTTTGGCAATTTTAAGTCTCTACTATTTTAGCATCTTTTCATAATTGCAAATATTTCTAATGCCTTAGCACAAAATCAAACGAATTAATAAGTCATTTATTTCTCGAAGGTCCAAACATAACCTGACCTCGATGCAATCTTTACTTGAAACTTTTGAAAACTCGGAGTGACCGGAAGTTTTTTCGAGATGCTTAAGTGTTCTTAGACGATGCCTTTGTTGAAGGTAGAAATTTAAAAGGTTTAGAATTTTTTGTTGAAGGCCTTACGTTTTGATTACTGGCTTCAGACGTCTCTGAGCCATTTTTTAGGGTGGCCATAGCCTTTTAGGTTTATCCACTGCCTAATAGGTTTTGTGCCTCCGGGTTTTGATAACCCGAGTTGCCCAAACTTATTTTGGATAACAGTCCCCGAGTGAGGGTAGCCCTTGGTCTTGATAGTCCCCGGGTAGGGATAGCCCTTAGGATCGATGATTTAAGAGATAAAAATATGTAATAGCAAGGTAGAAACTTTCTTTCATTTATGTGTATAAGTTACAACATCGAAAGCATGTAAAAGCTTGTATTATGGCTAAGGTGGCCTACGTGGGCACGACTGACTTTACCAATTGACCCTTATAATAAATCCTAACCACCGAGCCTAGGCTGGTAAGCACAAAGTTTCCTTCTTTCCTTGCTAAGAAGATTGACCTGAGGGTACCTCAAATATTATTGATAAGACCATTGATTCTGATTTAAAATCAGTCTTCGATTTTAAGTTAACACGATTTACTATTGCCTCGTTAGAAACCTTTCCATAAAATTCATTTGGGACAAAACCGGTTCAAGGGAAAAAGAGTGCAATGTGTGCTTTCAGACCTAATAGTCATATTATCCTTTGGTTGTTGCCTGTAAGTGTTAGTCTGGTTTGCAATACTATAAAAAGGCGATTGAGGTCCTACCTTAGAAGTAGTACCACTTTAAGTGTGTCATGTTCCAATTGTTCGGTGGTTACGCATTGTTTCCCTCTTCGAGTTTGTATGAACCTTTATCGGTAATCCCGATGATTTGATATGGTCCTTCCCAATTCGGCCCCAGCTTCCCTTCATTCGATTTCTGGGTGTGCGGTGTTACTTTTCTTAACACCAAGTCCACGATATTGAAGTGTCAGAAGTTGGCTATTCGGTTGTAATACCTTTCTATCCGCTGCTTCTAGGTGGCTAACCAAACTAAGGCGGCCTCACGCCTTTCATCCAATAGTTCCAGGCTCGTTCTCATGGCCTCAGCGTTTGATTCCTCGGTCGCATATCGGAACTTGAGGCTCGGTTCTCCAACTTCGACCGCTATTAGTGCTTTGGCTCTGTAGACTAATGAAAATGGAGTGCCTCGATACTAGATTTAGATGTTGTAGGGTATGCCCTGATAACTAGGGATTCTACCTTATTTTACACTCTTTCGTACTTAAGTTTTGGATAAAATTGTATGCAAAATAGTCCCAAAGTCTTACTTGTTGTGCTTGTTGCAGGGTTTAGTCAAAAAGGATGACAAACAGTCAAAGACCTTCTCAAAAAGGAGTGAAACCTGCACAAGTACCAAGACCAAGCACATGCAGAGTTCAATTGACCAGTGCGGACCGCGGTCCACTTTATGCGGTCCGCACTGAAGAGATTCAGAGAGTGCTTTTCAAGGCCAAAGACAACGTGGAACGCCGTCCATTCTATGTGGTCCGCAGTGAAGAGATACAGAGAATGCTTTTCAAGGCTAAAATCCAACGCGGATCGCGGTCCAGTTTATGCGGTCCGCGGTCAAGAGATTCAGAGACCTCAGACCTTGATGGCTAGAAGACAATCGCGGACCGCAATCCATTTTGTGCGGTCCGCGTAGAAGCCACTGCGGTCGCGGTCTAGTTTATGCGGACCGCGGTGGCCAAGTTCAGAGGTCAAGATTTCCAAGCCAAAAGCCTCACCGCGGTCGCGGTCCATTTTGTGCGGTCCGCGGTGACCCCGCAGGGGTATTTTTGTCCAGAAAATTTGGCCAAGTATAAATAGTTTCTTTTTTTATTGTTAGGTCAAGCTTTGTACTGAGATATAGTGGGGAGCTCGTGAACGACTTTTCTTTAGCTTTTTGAGTACTTTTAGAAGGATTTCAACATTGAATCTTTCAATTTTAGTTTATAATTCAATTATATGGGTTTTGCTTCATTTATTTCTCTTATTTCTTCAGTTATTATGAGTAGCTAAACCCATTAGCTAGGGTTGTGGCTCAACCCTAGTGTGGGTGTTTAATGGTTTCTTTAAATTAAGGCTTAGATGTTTATGGGTGATTGATATTTTGGTTGATTTGTGGTTTGCATGTTAAAATTGCTGGTTGAAAACACTAATTGGTGTTTATTTGAATTGTGTTCTTCTTGAGAAAGAGAACTCGAGTCTAGAAAATCATCCCAACAAGGAATTGGGACGAAATCAAGAGATTGATAGTCCCAATTAACGCGTTAAACCTAGAGATAGTAAAACCCTACTTGAGCCAATGTTGCTTGCATAATTTTGACACCCAATTGACCTCGAGAGTGGAAATTAGGGCAAAGCCACTCAAACTACCGATAGGTATAGAGTGGCTAATTTCGTGCATTGGTTATGCCATGTTCCCTTTGCTAACATCTCTGCCTTAGGTATTGGATCCCGTTAAATATTCGCCTAGGAGAAAGTCATAACCCTAGTGCTTTTTATCCATTAAGAAAACAACAAAAAAGACATTCGTTAGTTAATTAGCAAATTACTATTAGTATAAACCGTAGTATAATTGTCAAACCAAAAAGTATGAAAAGTGCAATTAAGAGCATGAACCACTACTAGATTACCTAGAAACTCAACTCCCACAATCATAACTCCCTGTGGGTTCGATCCCGATCCTTCGGGTAAAAGATGCTCTGACCCTCATCTTGCTACTTTATAGTAGTGTAGGTGAGTGTCGATCACTTTTTGGCGCCGTTGACGGGGAGTTATACAGTGTGATTATCTACGTGAATAGTGGTGTTAAGTATTTTTGTTTTCTTTTTCTGTTAACGTGTGTGTTGAATCTACTCAGGTGCTAATGGCGGATCCTCTGGTAAACATCATAGAGGAGGTATATGACAACCAAGAAGATGAAATAAAAGTACCTCCTCCCAGACGGGGCCGACAAGCCAATGCTAATGAGGACATTTCAGACCCTCCCCCGCCTCCGCTCCCCAGAGCAGCCCCTTGGTCCTTCCAAACGAGGGGTATGCTATTGTCCCGCCTAGAATCCGGGCAGGAAATTTTCAAATAACAAATGTGATGCTGACACTGTTGGTGCAGCGGGGCTATTTCACCGGAGCCGCCCACCAAAATGCTTACAAACATTTGAAGGGCTTCGTGGATACCTGCCGGGGTAGTAAACAAACGAATATCTCGGAAGATGCATTGCGACTTCAGTTATTCCCCTTCTCTCTTTGAGAGAAGTCTCTTGATTGGATCGAGCGGCTTCCCAGCCACTCCATATCCACATGGGATGAGCTCGCAGACAAGTTTATTGCAAAAAATTTCTCGCCTAGTCACATGGAGGCACTCAGAGATTAAATATTGGCTTTTAAGCAAGAACCCAATGAACCTTTGCATGAGATTTGGGAGCGCTACCGAACCATGGTTAAGGAATGTCCAAACGATGACATGACTGAAGCCATGATTCAGAAAACCTTTTACCGAGGAATAAACATTGTCAATCAATGTGTGGTCAATCAGTTGGCCGGTTGAAATTTCATGAAATTGACTTACCCCGAGGCATGTGAGGTCTTAGCTGAGATGGCTGACACATCGTGAGCATGGCAAAGTAGAGAAAACGTACCTCAGGGTGAGTCCGGTGTCAATAGTCTTCACAAAGAACTTCAAGAACAGGGTCAAGCAATTGCCGAGCTCACTATCACTATGAACTAACTTGCCAAGTCCTAGCTTCAACAATTACAAGGGCCAAAGCAAGTAAATGCCATAGAGGGAGTGAATGTGTTAGGGAACCAAAGAAGACCTCGTGGAAATCCTAAGCAAAGCAACAATGATCAATGTGACCAAGGACCAAGTGGGTATAGTCAAGAAGAGCCATATGATAATCAAGAAGAGAATGTCATGTATGCTAATAATTACCAAAGTCAAGGGAACAATCAAAGCAAAAATCAAAACTGGAGCAACCAAGGCAACAATCAAAGTTGGGGTAATCAAAGACAGAGAAATTGGAACAATAACAACAATTCACGAAATTGGGGAGCAACAACAACCAACAATGGGGGAACAACAATGATAACAATTGGAGAGCAGGCAACAACAACAACAATTGGGGTGGTAATGCTAACCGGGGGTCAGGCTCTCAAAGGCCCCCGATGTACCAACAACCAAGCAATCCACCCCCGTACCAATCTCAAGGCCCAATCTCATCAGGTAATGACATGGGAAGAATTGAACAAATGTTCAAGCAAATGATGGAGCACAATGCGGATTTCGATGCTCAATTGGCTTCCCACAACACCTCCATTAGAAATCTTGAAGTACAAATGGGCCAAATTTCTCATGCCGTGAACACACTCCCAAAGAGATCACTACCGAGTGATACGATGGTAAACCCTAAGGGTGGGAACAATAATAATATCGGTCACGCCATGGTGGTGACCACAAGAAGTGGAAAAGGCGGTGAAGCGAGTTCTTCTAGACAAAAGATAATTATTGTTGATGATGATGAATTGCCAAATGATGAGTTACCAATTGAAGTTGAGCAAGTGGTGGAAGAGACAACTACTAGTGAGGTGAGAATTGATATTCATGATAATGGGGAGGATTTGCAAAGGGATGTGAACCCGTCTAGGGAACACGTGATTGATATGCCGGCATCGGTGGTCCCACAAGCCAAGGCACCATTGCCTAGGCCCCCTCCTCCATATCGTCAAAGGTTGGCGAAGCAAAAGCAAGAGAATCAATTTAAGAAATTCATCGATATGATGAAAGGTCTTTCCATAAATGTCCATTTGGTTAAAGCTTTGGAGCAAATGCCCGGGTATGCTGAGTTCATGAAGGACTTAGTCACAAAGAAGCGGTCTATGGAGTGCAAAACCATTAAGATGACTCACCAAGTGAGTGCCATAGTGCATTCAATGGAACCCAAACTTGAATACCCCGGAGCTTTTACCATTCCTTGCACAATCGGGAGTGCAGATTTTGCTAAAGCTTTGTGTGACCTTGGAGATAGTATAAACTTGATGCCATACTCGGTCTTTAAAACATTGGGGATTGGGCAACCTAGGACGACCTCCATGCGTCTTCAAATGGCGGATACAACTATAAAGAAGCCTGTAGGAATCATTGATGATGTATTAGTGCAGGTCGACAAGTTTATTTTGCCCGCGGATTTTGTCATATTGGACTGTGAAGTGGATTATGAGGTCCCCATCATCTTGGGAAGGCCCTTCCTTGCAACGGGTAAGGCCTTAGTTGACGTGGAGTCCGGTGATCTCACTTTCTGGGTGGGCAATGAAAAGGTTGTGTTCCATGTGTTCAAGTCAATGAAGTAGCCCAACAACACAGAAGTATGCTCTTTCATGGACCTTGTCACCGAGGTCATCATTGATGATGCAAGCTCTATGATTAATGTTGAAGATCTAGTGGAGGCAGCTTTGTTGAACCATGATGACATCGTGGTGGATGGCTTACTTGAAAGTAGCAATGCCCTTCAAGGCATGGGTTCTTATTCCTATGGTCCCCGAAAGCTGTCATTGGACTTGGAGAATCGAAAAACTCTTCCGAAAAAGCCTTCAATTGAAGAGCCACCTACATTGGAGTTGAATCCACTTCCACCACACCTCAAGTATGACTATCTTGGTCCATCTTGTACTTTTCCTGTTATACTTTCCTCTTGTCTAACCCAATTGCAGGTAGACTCCACTTTAAAAGTGCTAAGGAGGAGGAAGAAATCCATAGGATAGACTCTTGCTGACATTCGGGGAATAAGCCCCCCATTTTGCATGCACAAAATCATTCTTGAGGATGGAGCAAAGCCTTCCATAGAACACCAATGGAGGCTCAATGAATCAATACAAGAGGTGGTGAAGAAGGAAATAATCAAATGGCTTGATGCATGGGTTTTCTAGCCAATTTCGGATAGCGCTTGGACTTCTCCGGTCCAATGTGTTCCAAAAAAGGGTGGCATGACAGTGGTCCAAAATGACAAAAATGAACTCATTCCAACAAGAACAATCACAGGTTGGCGGGTGTGTATGGATTACCGTAAGCTAAACAAAGTGACTCGCAAGGATCATTTTCCCTTGCCCTTCTTGGATCAAATGTTAGATAGGCTTGCGGGTCGGGTTTTCTACTTCTTTCTGTACGGGTATTCAGGCTATAATCAAATCTTGATTTCCCCGGAGGATCAAGAGAAGACCACTTTCACATGTCCTTATGGTACATTTTCCTTCTCCCGAATGCCTTTTGGTCTTTGCAATGCACCCGCAATATTTCAGCGGTGCATGATGGAGATCTTTACTGATATGGTTGAAGAATTCCTCGAGGTGTTTATGGGTGACTTTAGCGTAGTTGGGGACTCTTTTGATGAATGTTTGAGAAATCTTGACAAAGTCCTCGCTCGGTGTTAAGAGACCAACCTAGTATTAAATTGGGAAAAATGCCATTTTACGGTGGAAGAAGGGATAGTGTTGGGCCAAAAAATCTCGAAGAATGTAATTGAAGTGGACAAGGTGAAGATTGAAGTGATTTCTAAATTTCCACCTCCAACTTCGGTTAAGGGGGTCCGGAGCTTCCTTGGGCACTGTTTAACCAAAGAATAAGATCTTTTGACCAAAGCTATTTTAGGATAAACTCGGGTTACTGATAATCGAAAAGAGAATGAAATAATAAGTAAAGAGACAATAGATTGATAGCAATATGCGAGAAGTAAAATAGTTTGTATTCGAGAATTCAGATGTCTTGTTTGTTACATTTTCTTCCCTTTTATAGGGAGATTCTCCTAGTACAACGTTTGGATTCCAGTAATGATGGCTCATTAATGACTAATTATTACATTAATGAGGCGTTACAATGGTGAATCGTAACTGTTATTTTAGGAGTTACATAACGTATATGACATTAACTGTTGATCCTCGAATCTGCCCATTATTGTGTCCATATTCTTCATGAACGTGTATCTTCTTCTTCATTAGGTTTCCCGTGGATGATATACTCGTGGTTGATAAATTAATTATGTGCCTGTTGAGTTAATCTTGTACCTGCCCGTTGCTTTGTCTAGATTCATTTCAAATGTGTCTCTTTCTCGTGGCTATTATATGAAAGAGTATACTAACCGTATCTATTTTATCCCGTGCCTCAGTGTATCTTTACCTCCACATGTGTTGTTTTCTTTGGTCCACATAGTTGGCTGAGTCATCCAGATTCTGGCTACGTGTAAAGCTATTTTTTACCAATACAGATAGTCCTCCCACTTGCCATGTATTTGGCGTATAATACTTGGTAAGTGGATACGCATTTATGGCGGGAATATTTTGCTGCCGCTTTGTTCCGAGACATTATATCCTTTATTGAACGCATTCATCGTGTATTACTTCTATTTAATGCTTCTTCCACGTGTTTGTCCTTGATTGGATTTGCAACAATTCGGCGCTTTTTAGGGATTTTTGCAGCTGCATCAGTTCTGAAGTGACACTCTTAATTATGACTTTCCATCATTACATTTCCATGCTTTGACGGTTGCCATTAGGTATAAATAATCGTCTTCTTTCTTTCTCTTTCACGAAACGACTTCTATAATTTGATTTTTCCTTGGTGAAGAAATTTTCCTTAGCTTGCATAAATATGTCTTCATCTGGTCAACCTAAAAAGGTTATCAATGTTGAAACTTTGGCGTCTCCTTCTTATGCTCCATCTAGGAGCCGGAGAGGTGGTCGATTGAGGAGTTTAGGATCTGTTTCCACTAGAGGTTCTTCATCTCCTTTAGTTTCTCCTTCTTCTAGTAGGTCTTTGTTTTCTCCCAGAGGTAGATCCTCTCATTCTGTTTCTAAGAACAAGGATGATATTCGTGAACCCAGAGTTGACGAAATCATTCCTGCTGAGATAGTTTTTTCAGAAGTAAATTCTTCCATCGCCGAACAAGCTTCTTCTTTAGATAGTGTAGAGAAATACGCTACCATTGTTATTGTAGGTCATATTCCTGTTGTTCGTAGGGAATGCTCCTGGGAGTCTAACGTTCCCATTCTTGTGCCAAGTAATATACAAAGAATCACGTCTTACAAGACGAGTTTTTCTTATGTCTATACTTACGCTTCCACATTAGGATTTCAGCCTCCTGTTGATCCCGTTATCATAGAATTTTGCCATTTTTTCAATATTTTCCTAGGATATGTTGGTCCCTTAGTATGGCGTGTTGTTTCTTGTCTAAGAGTTTTGGCTTCAAAGGTTTCCGTTCCTTTCACCTTTCATCATCTGATGCATTTGTATTCACCTGCTCTGTTTCGTCAAAGGATTTTTACTCTGGCTGCTCGGAGTAAGAGAGTTTTAGTAACCCCTGATGATGATAAAGACAGAGGTTGGTACCTGAGGTACGTTGATGTTCCCACTGCTGTTCTAGTAGGTGAAAATAATCTTCCCTTCCCTGAGAAGTGGAACAGTGCACATAAGTACTTTGGTTTGCACCTGTCTTCTTTACATAAAGTTGTATTATGTTTTTAACACCGCATCTGTTTTCCTCTTGTTTTCAGCAACTATGAATATTGTCGAGAATGTCTCCGATATTCGTAGTTGGGTAGAAAGAATGTTAATTGCTGCTCGTGCCGAGGAAAGATCCTGGAAGTACTTTTCCACAAAGTATAAATGGATTGTCAAGACTCATGGTAAGTTGAGTTTTTCTCTTTTCTTTCCTTATCTGAATTTGTTTAATTCTTTCTCTTTTTTGATAGGGTTTTTTGCCCATGGGGCATCTTCATCGCTTCTGAAGATGTCGTTATCTCATGCCCATAATGTCTTAGCTAGTGCTTCAAAAATAAAGGTTCAAGGTTCTCGCTTTTGAGGAAAAGATGAGGATGAAGAAAAGGGTGCTTTAGTGCACAGGGTGAGAAGAAGGCCGATAGTTTCTGACGATGAGTCTACTCCCGCGCCTCTTTCTTCCGTGTTGGCAATCAGGCCTTCTTCTTCTCGTGATCAATACCAATCCCCAACTCGAGATCCTGCCGAGCGTCTATTTCATGAAGGTTTTGAAATAGACCCTGATGATGTTCCCCTGACTACCATCTATCCAGGTTTTGCTACCGTTCCTGCTCCTCACTCTATGGCTGTTGTTCCTCCTCCCATACCTGTTATTTCTTCAGTTTCTTTTCCGTCCGTCTCTATCGAAGTGCCTGCGACTTCTTTAGCTTCCGGCCCCTCTCTCTTTTCCGTTGTCCCTTCCGTCCATGCTTCTGTGCCTTCTGTTATAGAAGAAGGGTCTTCCAGCAGGGAGATGAGAAGAGTTACAATTGAGGTTCCAGCCGGTGGAAGCCTCTTCAAGAAGACTGGTGAGCCAGAGGTATGGATTAAGCCTTTAATTGGCTCTGAGGAGAGGGCCAAGATTGATAGCCACGCAACTCTTGATTGGGCCAATGAGGTGGTGCACAACTCCTTAAAGGTATGTACTTTGGAAGAACTTTTGCACACATGTTGTTCTTTAATTAACAGTTTAACACATTTGATTGTTTTACTGTTTTTGCAGACGCACCTTATTGGTTTGGAGCTTATGAAGAGAGTTTCCAATTATGAAAATGAGTTGAAGGTGTTCCGTGGGTTCGATGATATTAAAGCACAGTCTGATAGTCTTCGAATGGAGATGGGAGCTTTAGAGGATGAGAGAGATACCTTGAGAGAGCAATTGAAGGTTGTTAAGGCAAAGTTGGCAGTGGAGAAAGCTTCTTTCAGCCAGGTCAATAAGGATAAAGATGTTCTTGAATCTTCATTTGTTGAACAACTGTCAAAAGCTACGGAGGAAATCCGGCACCTGAAGCACATTTTGGGGGAGAAAGAGGAATATTCTGGTGAACTTGTGTGTAATCTCTCCCAGGTTCAAGAGGATCTTCGTGAAGCTCAAATGAAGGTTCAAACTTTGGAGGAATCAATTACATCTCTAAAGGTTGCCTTGGAAGCCACTGAGACTGAGAATGATAATTTGAAGGGCGAGATTCAGGCTTGGTCAAGGGACTATGGTGACCTTGAAGAATCAACGGTTGTTGACGTGAGTAGGGCATACATGAGTGCTCGCCATGATACATTGTTGGAAATGAGTCGAGAGGTCTTTGACCTTGATGCTGCGATTGCATAATCTAGGGAAGCTATGGAGAAGACTCAGCAAGGTTTTGATCTCTCTCCAGTTGATGAAGCCCAGGAAGAAGCAGACGATTCTTCAGAAGAAGCTGGTTCTCCTCCTCCTCCTAGAGAATGAAGACTTTTAGTCACCCTTATTTTTTTCTATTTTATTGGATTGGTGTAATTACTACCAGCTCCATCAGGAGTAAATTTGAAACTTCTAAAGTCCTCAATTGACAATTTAGGGGCAAATAATGTATATATCTATGCGGCTAAGTACTAGTTTAGTACTTAGTTTTTAACTTAGCCGCTTTTATATCAATATTTTTGAGACTTTTTGTCATGAGTTTGAGCCTTACTCTTTACTCAAGTCTATTGCTTTGTGTTGCTTTTGTGAGGTTTCTGTTCGTACCTCTAAGCTTTCTTTGCATAAAGTTGCGTGCTTTACTTTGAACCCTTTTATGATGGGTGTAGTATAAGCTTTTTAGCCTCTGCTTATAAGAGGCTTTGTTTGTGAATTATGGCCCTTTTAATGTTTTAATGAAGAAGACGTCTCAAGTTCATTGAAAATGCAATAGAGTGATAGGAATTTTTCACATGTTTAAGAATGTTTTTTTGAGAGGTTTTTGCTTGAACTTTCACAACATTTTACATGTGTTATGTTTGTCATCTAAAACTCATGTTGCAACTGTTTTGTTTTAACAGATTTGATAATCACTTGCATTTCGTAATTGTTCTTAGTAGATAACAGTTTTTTCGAGTTAATACAAGGAAGTAACTGTTTTTCATTAGTAACAGTTTAAGTAAGTATTGGGTTTTTCCCATGACTGTTTTATTTGCAACAATTGTAAGTACGAGAGAAATGTATTGTAATCCGTAACTGTTTTATTTGATAACAGTTTTGAGAATATATACAAGGGTTTTGATCTTTCATCCGTAACTGTTTTATTTGAATAACAGTTTTTTATTTGAGTACAAAGATTTCATAACTGTTTTGATTACAACAGTTTTGGCTAAGTACAATGATGATGATCTTCGATCCCTAACTGTTTTTGATGTACCCGTTTTTTTTGTATAAGAGATGTACATTTCTTCTTCGTAGCTAATATTTTTCCTTCTAACCTGAACATGGTTCGAGGTTTTTTAGAGTAGGCTTTCGTAATTCTTGTGCCGAATTTTTCAGTTCTTTTGCTCGTATCACTTGACTTGTTGGGTGAATGGTTCTTTTAGGCTCGAGCATTCTGACTTCTGGTAGTCTTTTGCTTCATTTTGGCCTTCCATATTATATAGTCCCCCAAGTGTTCGAGCGTTGAAGAATGAGATCTCGAGCACTTGATTATTCCTTCTTTGTGGTCTTTTCCCTGAAAAAGGAAAACATTCCGGACTCGAAGGTATATACTTTTTTTTAGATGATGACTGCTTAACCCTTTAAAATATCCATCAGAAAGTGTAACCCTAGACCGGGAATTGTGTTATTTCCTCGCGTCTTTGCAGGTCTAATGTCATCATCTGGTGATGGGTTAGCTTTTTGCCTATCATCTAAAAAAGTTAGTAAAATTTAAATATTCAAAGATAAAATCGAACATGCGATACCTGACCGGGGGTACTTCTTTTCCTTAGAAGTAGTATTTCTTCAGGTGGATGGCGTTCCAGCTCGTTGGTAGAATCCTGCCGTCCATGGCTTCCAAATCGTACGCGCCTTTCCCTGCTATGCCTCGGACCTTATAGGGACCTTCCCAGTTTGGATTTAGTTTTCCAGCTCCTGCTTCCTTTGTTGACTGGAAGACCTTTTTAAGTACAAAGTCCCCAATTTTGAAATATCTGAGATGAGCTTTGCGGTTGTAGTATTGTTCTATGATTTCCTTTTGAGCTGTCATCCGTATTAAGGCTGCATCTCTTCGTGACTCGAACATGTCTAAATTGGTTTGGAGTTCAACATCATTCGTTTGTTCCGTAGCTGCCGTCACTCTCAGACCTGGTTCGCCAATTACTACAGGTATTAATGCCTCTGAGCCATAAACGAGTGCGAAAGGACTTTCTCCCGTAACTGTTTTTGATGTAGTTCTGTATGCCCATAACACCACTGGTAATTCGTCGGGCCAATTGACTTTGGCTCTGTCTAACCGCTTCTTTATATTGTTGATGATGATTTTGTTCGTGGATTCTGCTTGTCCATTAGCTATGGGATGATATGGTGTTGATGCGATCCGTTTGATTTTCCAGCTGTCGAAGAATTCTGTGATTTGAGAGCCTATAAATTGTGGGCCATTATCACACACGATCTCCTTTGGAATTCCAAACCGGCATATTATATTTCTCCATAAGAAACTCTTAACCTCCTTTTCCCGCACCTGTTTGAATGCTTCTGCTTCTACCCATTTTGTGAAGTAATCAGTAAGTACAAGTAGGAACCGTACCTGATTTTAGCTGGGGGAAGAGGTCCTACTATATCCATTCCCCATTTCATGAAGGGCCATGGTGCTATAATACAATGTAACAATTCTGTTGGTCGGTGCATATTATTGGCGAACCACTGACATTTGTCATATTTTGATATGAAATTCTCCGCGTCTTCTTCCATCTTAGGCCAGTAATATCCTGCTCTGATTAAGGTTTTTACCAAAGATCTTGCACCTGCGTGATTTCCACAGTGGCCCTCATGGACTTCTCTTATCACAAACTCCGTCTGGTTAGGTTCGAGGCACTTAGCTAGGGGTCCTCCAAATATTTTGCGGTACAAGGTGCTGTGAACTAGACAATATCTCGCTGCTTTGCGACGGAGCGCTTGAGCTGCTTTTTTGTCTTCAGGCACGGTACCGTTCTGCAAAAAGTTAAGAATTTCGTTTCTCCAATCCCAAGTTAAATTATTGAAAGATACCTCATTCTTGTTTTGATCGATTGTCGAATGGAAGAGGTGTACGACGATAGTGTTGTCTTTATTGGTTACGTCCGTAACTGCTGCGAGGTTGGCCAATGCATTTGCTTCAACATTTTCTTCTCTAGGTATTTGTATTATTTTCCACATTTTGAACTGTCTCACAAGTTCTCGTGCCTTTTCTAGGTACTGTTGCATTCGAGTTTCCCGAGCGATGTAAGTCCCCTGCATTTGGTTTACCACCAGTTGTGAATCGCTGTTGATTTCGATTTGTTCAATTGACAACTCTCGTGCCAATTCTAAACCTGCAATAACAGCCTCGTACTCTGCTTCATTGTTAGTTATTGGATAGCATTTGATTTCTTGCCGTATCTTTTCACCTGTGGGTGATATTAGTACAATACCTAATCCTGCTCCTTTTATATTAGAAGAGCCATATGTAAATAGGGTCCACTGACCTGGGTTTATACCATTGAAGAGCTGTAATTCCTTTTCTACTTCAAGAGTAATATTACTGCTAAAGTCAGCTACAAAGTCGGCCAATATTTGTGACTTAATTGCAGTTCTAGGTTGATATGTTATATCATGCTCACTTAATTCTATGGCCCATTTGGCTAATCTCCCTGACAGTTCTTGTTTATGCAAAATATTCCTTAAAGGATATGAAGTTACGACAGTAATTTGATGACATTGAAAATAAGGACGCAATTTTCTTGATGCCATTATTAATGCTAAAGCTAATTTTTCTAGATGTGGATATCTAGTCTCTGCATCTAGTAAAGTTTTGCTTACATAATAAATGGGAGATTGTTTACCTCTTTCTTCTCTTACCAGTACTGCACTTACGGCAATTTCTGAGACAGCCAGGTAGATGTATAATCTTTCTCCTTCTTTTGGCTTTGATAGCAATGGTGGTTTTGACAAGTAGACCTTCAAGTCTTTTAAAGCCTGTTGACATTCTTCAGTCCATTCGAACTGATTTTGCTTTTTAAGAACTGCAAAGAATTTAAAGCTTTTTTCGGAAGACTTAGAAATAAATCTCCCTAGAGCTGCTATTCTTCCTGTCAATCTTTGGACTTCTTTTTTATTTCTCAAGATTTAAGGTATTTCTTATATAGCTTTTATTTGTGCTGGATTTACCTATATTCCTCTGTTAGACACAAGGGATCTCAAAAACTTACCAGATTGTACTCCTAAGGCACATTTTTCCGGGTTGAGTTTCATATTGTACCTGCGTAAGATATCAAAAGTGATAGAGAGATGTTGTAGATTATCTACTGCTTGTGTTGATTTTACAAGCATATCATCGATGTAAACCTCCATTGTTTTGCCCAAATGTTCTTGGAACATTTTTGTCACTAACCTTTGATAAGTGGCACCTGCATTTTTTAACCCAAAAGGCATAACATTATAACAATAGGTCCCCCGGTTAGTAATGAAGGAAGTCTTTTCTTCATCCAAGGGGTCCATTTTGATTTGGTTATAACCAGAATATGCATCTAAAAAGCTTAAAAATTCATGACCCGCGGTTGCATCGATAATTTGATCTATATGTGGCAAGGGAAATGAATCTTTAGGACATGCTTTATTTAAATCAGTATAATCGACACATACCCGCCATTTGCCGTTCTTTTTAGGTACTACTACTGTGTTAGCTAGCCAGTCAGGATACATTACCTCCCGTATCGAACCTATATTTAAAAGCTTTTGGACTTCTTCATCGATCACTTTATTTTTAAAAGGTCCTTGCTTTCGTTTCTTTTGTTAAACAAGTACAAACGATGGATCTTCGTTTAATTTGTGAGTCATCACTTCTGGTGGGATACCTGTCATATCCGAATGGGACCATGCAAAATAATCCTCATTAGCCTTTAAATAATTGACTAACATACCTTTTTGTTCTGGAGTTAATCTTTCCAACAATTTTATGCCGATGTAAAGTTTCCTTTCGGGCTTTTGTTCAGAGATGGGAACAACCTCGAGTTCTTTAGCAATTGTTTTGATATGTTCTTCTTCTTCTGGTTCACGAATGAAATCTGGTCTGGAGTCTATGTCCGCATGTTCTGGCTCATTCTTGATGATTACAGGATTTGTTTTGTCATTATCCTCTTCCGTACCTATTGGAATATCTATTTCTTTGGTACGTAGCTGATCAGAAGTTTGTTCCATACCTGTTTGTTGATGAGCCTCTGTTTGACAATTCGTTGTTTCTTCCGCGTCTCTTTTGTTGTTAAGAGTTATTGAATTAATATTCCTCGAGGTTTGCTGATCACCCCTGATCTGCCTTATTCCCCATTTGGAAGGGAATTTTATTACTTGATGTAAAGTAGATGGGACTGCTTTCATGTCATGAATCCATGGTCTTCCCAGGATGACGTTGTAAGCCATTTCTGTATTAATGACTTGGAACTTTGCATTTTTGACGACTCCTTCAGCGTAAGTATTGAGTTCGATCTCACCTTTAGTTATCACTGTTGAATTGTCGAACCCAGATATGGCTCGAACCTTTGGAATCATTTTGTTTTCTACTAGCATTTCTTCCATGACTTTCATCAAAATAATATTGACTGAACTGCCTGGATCAATCAACACCCTTTTAACGTTAGTGTCATGAATGAGTAAGGATATTACCAGCGCGTCATTGTGTGGAAGTATTAATCCACCAAAATCTACGTCATCAAAAGATATTTGATCTTCCCTCATTTCTTCTCGAACTCACTTTCTGTGGGTGCTCGTGACTTTTGATGTTAGCTGACAGACTATCCCGTTTACTTCTTCTCCTCCCTGTATGACATTGCCAGTCCGTTTTGGGGAGGGTGGTTTTGGTGGCTCCTGCATGTTCTTCATATATGCCTGTTTACCTTTATCACTAAACAAGTCTGTTAAATAGCCCTGCTTTAATAAATGTTCTACTTCACCTTGTAAAAATCTGCAATCTGTTGTTCTATGGCCGTGATCATTGTGGAATTCACACTACTGATCGAGGTTCCTCCTGTTAGGATTAGAACGCATTTCTTTAGGCCATTTAACTTTGTCCCCCATACTTCTCAGTATTGAGACGAGCTCAGTGATGCTTACATTAAATCCATGGTCTCCAATTCGGGTAATACCCCGGGATCGTTCATCTCAATCTCTCCTGGATCTAGATGAGGATGAGTTTGTATCTCTTCCCAAAAGTCTTGTATTTTTGAACCTGGGACGTAGGTCACGTCCCGAGGGTCCTAAGTAAGGATCATACCTGTTTTTTACCTGACCTTTTCTCTGATTCTTGGCGTCTTGTTCTGGGGTATTTCTCATCTTTTGATCGTGCAATTATATCCTCTTCAATCCTGAGTTTAGTACTGTACCTGTTGTACACATCATTCCATGTCGTGGCTGGGAATTCTCTTAGACTCTCTTTGAGTCGCCTCGTGGCTTCTGAGCTTTTCTCGTTCAAGTTACTTGTGAATGCCATGGCTGCCCAGTTGTCAGGCACCCTCAGTAGTTGCATTCTTTCCCGTTGGAATCTATCTACAAACTCACGGAGCAATTCCTTGTCTCCCTGCTTTATCTTGAATATATCTTCCATTCGTTTTTCAACTTTTTGTGCACCAAAGTGTGCTTTTATAAACGAATCTGCAAGTTCAGCAAAAGAATTTATAGAGTTTTCAGGGAGAAGAGAATACCAGGTTAAGGCTCCTTTCGTGAGTGTTTCTCCGAATTTTTTGACAAGGACTGATTCTATTTCCTCTTTTGTTAAATCATTGCCTTTTACTCCAGTGGTGAAAGCAGTCACGTGATCACGTGGGTCGGTTGTTCCATCGTATTTGGGAACATCAGGAATTCTAAACTTCTTGGGTATAAGTAACGGAGCTGCACTTGGCTTCCAAGGTTGTTGAGAATACCTATCCACATCGATTCCTTTGATAATAGGCGGAACACCAGGGATTTGCTCGATGCGATCGTTCTGTTCTTTCATTTGCTTCTGCATGGTTAGTAATAAATTTTGTAATTCCGAATTATTAGTCGTACCTGGTCGTGTTTCAAGAGGTGTATTGAGAGTTTCATCCCTGGTTAAATTTGTTAACCCCGCTTGCAGATCCTCTACTACAATTGTATTATTCGGAGGCAGTGTTGGTGGTACTGGAGGTACTTGTGGTAATCCTCTTGCAAACTACTGCAAAGCCTGTCCCACGTATTCGGCAATCATTTGCCTTATTTGATCTGGCTCCACTGGTTGTTCGTTATTGTTATGATTGTTAGCTCTTTCAGGGGATGGTTCTCTCGAAGCACGTGGAGTTCCTCGAGGAGGAGTTGGAACTGGGGTTCCATTTCTTTGCTGGTTGTTATCGTCATTGTTGTTGACGTTGTTATTGTTGTCGTTGTTGTTGGAATTCGACATGATTTTAAGGATATCAGTTGGTAGAGAAAACGATGATTATCAGATTTCTCGATAACGGAATCAATTTGTTTAACCAAAGAATAAGATCCTTTGACCAAAGATATTTTAGGATAAACTCGGGTTACTGATAATCGAAAAGAGAATGAAATAATAAGTAAAGACATAATAGATTGATAGCAATATGCGAGAAGTAAAATAGTTTGTATTCGAGAATTCAGATGTCTTGTTGTTACATTTTCTTCCCTTTTATAGGGAGATTCTCCTAATACAACGTCTGGATTCCAGTAATGATGGCTCATTAATGACTAATTATTACATTAATGAGGCGTTACAATTGTAAATCGTAATTGTTATTTTAGGAGTTACATAACGTATATGACATTAACTGTTGATCCTCGAATCTGCCCATTATTGTGTCCAGACTCGTCATGACCGTGTCTATTCTTCTTCATTAGGTTTCCCGTGGCTGATATACTCGTGGTTGATAAATTAATTATGTGCCTGTTGAGTTAATCTTGTACCTGCCCGTTGCTTTGTCTAGATTCATTTCAATTGTGTCTCTTTCTCGTGGCTATTATATGAAAGAGTATACTAACTGTGTCTCTTTTATCCCGTGCCTCCGTGTATCTTTACCTCCACATGTGCTGTTTTCTTTGGTCCACATAGTTGGCCGAGTCATCCAGATTCTGGCTACGTGTAAAGCTACTTTTTACCAATACAGGCACGCCGGGTTCTATCGGCGTTTCATTAAGGACTTCTCTAAGGTGGTCAATCCTCTTTGAAAATTAGAGAAAGATGCCAAATTTCACTTTGATAAGAATTGCATGAGTGCATTTGAATTGTTGAAGCACAAGCTTACCACAATGCCTATTATCACCGTTCCGGATTGGAGCTCTCCTTTTGAGCTTATGTGTGACTCTAGTGATGTGATTGTGGGAGCGGTTTTAGGCCAAAGGGTGAACAAGATCTTTCACCCCATCTATTATGCTAGCAAAACAATGAACTCGACCCAAATGAACTACATTGTCACCGGGAAGGAGTTATTGGCAATAGTCTTTGCGATGGAGAAATTTCGTCCTTATCTTATGGGTGCCAAGATCATAGTTCACACTAACCATGCGTCACTTCGGTATCGCATGACCAAAAAGGATTCCAAAGCGAGACTCATGCGGTGGGTGTTGTTTCTTCAAGAGTTCGACTTGGAGATTATTGATAGAAAAGGGAGTGAAAACCAAGTGGCCGACCATCTTTCCCGCTTGGAGGAGCAAGGTCGACCTAGTGATGGGCTTGAAATTGATGATAGTTTCCCTGATGAACAACTTCTTTATGTGTCAATGCAAGAAATGCCATGGTTTGGGGACATTGCCAATTATATTGTCACCGGTGTCTTTCCTTGTGAGCTCTCTTCCAACCAAAGGAAGAAGCTTAGGAGGGAGAGCATGGATTTTTATTGGGATGAACCATACTTATTCAATATTTGCAATGACGGTGTCATCCGTCTATGTGTGCTCGAAGAGGAACAAGGATCGATTCTTGAGTCTTTCCTCTCCTCACCTTATGGTGGTCATCATGGAGGGGCAAGGACCGCTTCGAAAGTGCTAAGTTGTGATTTCTTTTGGCCTACCTTATACAAAGATGCTAGTGAGTTGGTGAGGTGATGTGATGAATGCCAACGAATGGGTGACATATCCAAGAGAGATGAGATGCCTCTTACTACAATCCTAGAGGTGGATATTTTTGATGTATGGGGTATTGACTTTATGGGGTCATTTGTGAGCTCTTGTGGAAACACTTACATACTCGTGGCGGTGGACTACGTTTCAAAATGGGTTGAGGTCATGGCTTTGTCCAATAATGAGGCCCGGAGTGTGGTTGGTTTTCTGAAGAAGCATATTTTCACAAGATTTGGGACACCCCGTGCCATCATCAGTGGCGGGGGGTCTCACTTTTGCAATAAGGCCTTTGATTCTTTTCTATCGAAGTACGAGGTCAATGACAAAGTGTCTACTCCGTATCATCCTCAAGCAAGTGGCCAAGTGGAAGTGTCCAATCGTGAGATCAAGAATATATTGGCCAAAACTATGAATGCTAACCAGACTGATTGGTCTCAAAAGCTTGATGATGCTCTTTGGGCCTACCAGACCGCTTTCAAGACCCCAATCGGTATGTCACCTTACCGGTTGGTGTATGGAAAGGCTTGTCATCTTCCGGTGAAATTGGAGAACAAGGCACTTTGGGCTTTGAAGAAGTTGAACTTGGATTGGGACACAACTGCTAATCTCAGAGTTGATCACTTGAATGAGCTAGATGAGTTCAGTTCCATGCTTACACTAGATCCTCCTTGTACAAAGACAAAATGAAGTACCTTCATGATAAGTATGCCAAAGAACGAGAATTCAAGGTGGGAGACTTGGTGCTCCTTTTCAATTCTAGACTCCGTCTCTTTCCGGGCAAACTCAAGTCAAAATGGAGTGGCCCGTTTGAAGTTGTATTGATTACTCCCTTTGGTGCTCTCGATCTCAAGAACAAAAATGGGGAGATTTTTCGAGTGAATGGGCACCGGTGCAAGCACTACCTTGGGAAATTTGAAGATAGCCACGTGGTGGCTTTGCTGAAGCTCAACTGAATATGGTAACATGCGTCGTGCCGCAACGTTAAATCAGGCGCTTCTTGGGAGGCAACCCATGTGTCTTTATCGTTTGTTTTTCTTTGATTTTCTTGGTAGTATAGGATTTATTTTTGGACTAAATGGTTGTGGGATGTTGTAGGATTATTTTAATGCAGGGCACAAGGCTAAGTGGTAAAAAACTAGCTCTCTGAAGTTGCAATGCGGACCACGGTCGATTTTGTGCGGTCCGCGGAGCTGTGTCACCAGAAAAACAACTCTCCGAAGTTGCCACCGTGGCCGCTACCATTTTACGCGGACGGCGGTGGACCACTGCGGCCGCGGTTCATTTTACGCGGACCATAGTGGCCAATTGCCCAGATGGCCAGAAAGTTTAAGGACCACGGACCGCGGTCATTTTATGCGGTCCGCGGTGGGGTAAGTACTGTGGGTCCCAGGCCAAAATTCTATATATAGGGCCTGAGGGCCTCATTTTACACTTTTCGCTCTTTGTCATCTCTACAGTACGATTTTCACTGTGCATCACCCTTCCTAAGTTCAAGAAATTCATTTCATTCATCTCATCTTCATCCCACATTTAGTAAGTGTATTTTTGATTTCCTAACTTCTTAATTTTATTATTTTCTTGTTTACTTAGTAGATGTTCTTCTTCTTTTTTCCTTTTTTCTCCTCTAGTCCATTAATCATGTGTAGGGTTTGTTCATAATGCTTAATTTAGACCCATTGTAGCTAATTACACTGATTAAACACCTACGGTTTCAACAACATGTGAATTTGAACTTAAATTAAAAGAAAAAATTGGAACCCAAGGTTGGGAACTAGTGCGGTCAGTGGTGCTTTTCCACGGACCGCGGTGCTTTAAATCTCACACGTCCCAGTTGATGACCGCGGACCGCAGTGCCTTTTTGTGCGGTCCGCGTTGGCTTAGTGCGGACCGCGGTTGTTTTTATGCAGTCCGTGGTGACCATCTTCAGAGAAGCGGGTAGTCTAAACCCCACTTCAACGCGGACCACGATCATTTTTGTGCGGTCCGCGGTGCCTTAGTGCTGACCGCAGTCATTTTTATGCGGTCTGCGGTGACAACTTCAGAGAGGTGGGTAGTCTGAACCCCACCTCAACGTGGATCGCGGTCCTTTTTGTGCGGTCCGCGGTCTGCCACTTCTGCAACACAAATCCAATGTTCTGCTAATGTTTTTCCTCATGAATAAATACACTGCTTGGATACTAACATTCTTTTAATGAATTGAACTTGCATATTATGGTCCAATAAAGAGGTGGTGACCGTAAACCAAGCGGAAAGGGTGAATCCTCCCGCGGGAGAGGCAAGGGAATGATCAGACTAACTCCCCAAGTCCGGCCAGCAATAAAAGAAACTGGAAAGACAATCTGGGCCATGGATAGAGCTGATTCCCAATCGGGAAGTGAGTATGCACCCTCCAGAGAGGGATCTAAGTCAGAGTCGGTACCAGAGTTTATCCCCGACTACCCGGAAAGGTTCAGATTGACAAATGAACCTTCTGAATCCCATCCTTCCCAAGCAACAACACACTATGAGTTGTCTGAAGTCTCAGCTGCATGGAGTGATCATGAATACTCCACCTCACCTACAACATCTCTATCAGGTGAGCACTCTGAAGAAGAAGAGGCAGGGGATGAGACCCAAACAGAGGGTGAACCCCGAGTAGGGGGGGTTGAAAGAACAAGAAAACCTGAAGCATGGCAAGATCAGTTTGTTAGTGAACCGGCCTTTCATAAATTTCGGGAATGGTGTCCTGGGAAGAAATTGATCCTAGAACGTATATTCATCATAAGGGTGCCGGATAACCCCAATGTGCGGAGACAATTCAGGGAGAGAAAAGGCCGGGACTATTTCACTTGACAACTGCCGGAGGCAAATGAGCACCTCGTCAAGGATTTCTACACTAATTTGGCTTATCTGAAAAATGACTCCAAGGCGACTAAAGTGCGAAATCTGACTATATCTTTTGATGGGGAGACATTAAAAAACTACCTAGAGTTTGATGATGAGTATGAGTCGGAGTACTTGGAGAAATTGAGAGCGGGGGATGATGCCCGTTCATGGATAGCGGAGCACTTGGAAATCCTAGGTGAAACCCCAGACTGGTTGCAAGCAGGGAAAGTGATTCTGAGGAGGACATTAAATTTTGAGGCCAAAGGTTGGAAGATGTTCGTGTGTAGAAGGCTCGACCCCACCTTCCATGAAAATTCTCTTCTTCTCAGGCGGGCTGTGCTGATTTCTTCTATCATGGCAGGGATCCCGATCAATGTTGGGAATGTGATGTCAAGGGTTATCAACCGGGTGGTGAATGAAGGTGATAGAGCTTATCCCTTCCCTAATTTCTTGATCATGTACCTTGAAGATCAAAAAGTAGAAAAGAGGAAGTTTGATGCGAAGTTGAGGCCAAAGGCTCCGTTATCCTGGTACAGCCTCCAGGGTGATGACAACCCCAAAAGCAAAAATTTCAAAGGAAAAGCCACCGCTTCCACTGGTCAGTCTGAAGAGCCAGTGGTTGTAGTGGCATCTTCTCACCCTGCCTCAGCCACCCCAGACATTGCTGGCCCTTCCACCTCAGCCACCCAAGACATTGTCGGCCCTTCCACTTCAGCAGCCCCAGGCATTCCTTCATCACGGGCATACCCTCTGACTACCCACCGTCTTAGCCAGACCCTATCTAGTATCAATAACTAGATGCATGCAGCTACTTATAAGTTGTCTGTCCTTTCCACGACGGTGGCAGCCCAAGCTGCACCTCCCCCACCACAGGTCCCACAGTCCATGAAGGATGCTATCAAGGAACTTCTGGACAACCAGAAGAAAATCCTTGATAACCAGAAGTTGATTTTGGACGATGTTGGTTCTCATGGGAAAGCACTGACGGATCTTGAAAAGGATACCAAAAAGCTGAGAAACCTCGTGCCTCCAAGGAGTCAGTGAAGAAGCCAAGGAAAGAGGTAGATAAGCTGAAAGAGGATCACCTGCCATTAGACCTGCTGCAGCATGACCCTACTGCCCAGCCTGAGCTAGAGCTGGAGATAGAGAGGCCAACAAAGAGGAAGAGAGTGCTTCCCCGTACTGAGGGCATTGTGATAGAGTTAGCAGACCCACAGGGAGATACCTCGAGTCAGCCACAACTGCCAGTACAGGCCCAGGTTACAAACGGGGTCCAGGTCCAGGTCCCGATGGAGACATAGGGTTCTGGGGACCAGTCACAGGTTCCCATGCAATCCACATGCCCCGGGACCCACACTGAGGATCCTATGCAGACGGAGGGCCTATAGGGAGTTTCTCTTTCTCCTTACTTTTGAGCTTATTTTGCTAGTTAGCATTGAGAACAATGCTAGCACCCATTTGAGGGGGTAGCCCTATTTTGGTTGGATTTTGATGACTGTATAAATTAGATACTATTTTTATTATGCTTTCTTTTTTATGTTGGTATGTACATAACTTTACTATTCTAGTACTTTTCGTATTTTTGCACTTTTTGGTCTGTAGATAAAGTTACTTTCTCATGTATATATTCATTCCCCCGTATGTATATTCGATTAACTTCCCTCTTGTATATATTCATTCTACTTTACTCATTTTATTTTCCGCATTTTTCCTTTTTATAGCTTCTTATTTTATTTTTGTAGCTTCTTTTTTTGAATTTTTCGCGTGCAAAAAGCCTTTGGTTCTCTTAATGCCACGGTTCTTTTCAAAGGTGGAATTTGTGTGAACCAGGTGGCTCTTCCCGAGGATGGATGGTGTGACAACTTTCTTAAGGGTTTGAGTCTGTTTTTCTTTTTGCTTTTTGTAAATAATAGTTAGTGAGTAAAGGTGCCTCAAGCAAAGCTCCACTTGGGCCTAACACATTTGCCTTTGATCCTATGGTCAAAAACAAAATCGTTGTGTTTAGGATGGTGAAAAATGTGATCTTGAGACTCTTGTGTTAACCGATAATCATCAAGTGGTTTTTCGGGACCATTGTGTTGCTCAAATCATAGCTAAGGTCGTTGTGGGCCCCCGACTATGTTTCTTTAGCAATCCCATAGCTTGAGTGGTGAGAGTTTGAATTGTAAGTCCAAGTCACGTGCCATTAGTCTAGAACTTGCCCTGAATGTTTGTCTAGGCGAATTCCTAAGTGTAGTTTGACTTGAGATGTGATTATAGTCTCTCATTGATCCGAATAGTGACTTGAACATTTCCATAGCCTACCAATGACAATTTCCCTAGTCAACCCTTTCGAGCCTTAGACCTGTTTCTTTCACAAACCATGATACAAACCTTCACCCATTCTGACCCTCTCTTGCACCCCTTCTTTCCTAATCACAAGGAAAAAACGTAAGTTTGGGGGAAATACGAGAAATGCAACAAAGTGAAAAAGAAGGTTCAAAAGGAAGAAAAAGGAAAGGCAATTAAAAAGAAAGAAAAGAAAAGCAAAAAGTCAAAAAGAATGAGGAAGTCAAAAGAAATAAAAAGGGAATCAATAAAAAAGAAAGAAATTAAAGGTGTGGAATGCTTAGAAAGGAGAAAAATGATTGAACTGAACAAAAAGGTGTGACAGTGTGTCTCTCTAACCCTTCAGAAAGAGCTTAATGACTCAAGAAGTCAAGAGAATGTGTGCAAGAAGTGAAACAAATAAGTGCTTAAGGGAAAATAGAACTCACCTCGACCAAATATTTCCTACCTTAAAACCAAAAGCCTTCATCATGTATCCACAAAAGTCCTATATGATCTTGAGTTGAATGAAGCTTACATTAGTGGTGACTCACATAAGGGGCACGCCTATGGTACTTCGAGCCGGACTTGAGTCTTTTCCTTTAGAGAGATGAATGAACTCCCATTATCCTCGTTCTGAGTGTTACAATCTTAAAGTGAGGTTTGCTTAGGGAGAGTTGAGGAATATGAGTTTCGGTCCCACAATGACCAAAGTATTAGTAAGAGTTTCGTTGATGAGTCGAGTCAACTCTTGATGCTCTTGTATCGCACTAAAATCCATGGTTTTTAAAGGTCAAATGTTGTTAATGATTCATTTGTATTGAGAGCAATTTGTTAGTCCCAATTGATGATAGAAGAGGTTACCCTAGGGCAGCTGAATTTTCTTGGACTTATTCAAAGAGGGGTGGGGCTTATTTTGTTTGCTTGAAGACAAGCAAAAGCTTAAGTTTGGGGGAGTTGATAACTAGGGATTCTACCTCATTTTACACTCTTTCGTACTTAAGTTTTGGATAAAATTGTATGCAAAATAGTCCCAAAGGCTTACTTGTTGTGCTTGTTGCAGAGTTTAGTCGAAAAGGGTGACAAATAGTCAAAGACCTGCTCAAAAAGGAGTGAAACCTGCACAAGTACCAAGACCAAGCACAAGCAGAGTTTAATTGACCAGTGCGGACCGCGGTCTACTTTATGCGGTCCGCACTGAAGAGATTCAGAGAGTGCTTTTCAAGGCCAAAGCCAATGCGGACCGCGGTCCATTCTATGCGGTCCGCGGTGAAGAGATACAAAGAATGCTTTTCAAAGGCTAAAATTCAACGCGGACCGCGGTCCAGTTTATCAGGTACGCGGTGGAAGGATTCAGAGAAGATGTGTTGAATGCACAAATCAACGCGGACCGCGGTCCAGTTTATGCGGTCCGCTGTCAAGAGATTCAGAGACCTCAGACCTTGAAGGCTAGAAGACAACCGCGAACCGCAGTCCATTTTGCGCGGTCCGCGTTAAAGCCACTGTAGCCGCGGTCCAGTTTATGCGGATCACGGTGGCTAAGTTCAGAGGTCAATATTTCCAAGCCAAAAGACTCACCGCGGCCGCGGTCCATTTTGTGCGGTCCGCGATGACCCCACAGGGGTATTTTTGTCCAAAAATTTCGACCAAGTATAAATAGTTTCTTTTTTATTTTTAGGTCAAGCTTTGTACTGAGATATAGTGGGGAGCTCGTGAATTACTTTTCTTCAGCTTTTTGAGTTCTTTTAGAAGGATTTCAACATTGAATCTTTCAATTTTAGTTTATAATTCAATTATATGGGTTTTGCTTCATCTATTTCTATAATTTCTTCAGTTATTATGAGTAGATAAACCCATTAGCCAGGGTTGTGGATCAACCCTAGTGTGGGTGTTTAATGGGTCCTTTAAATTAAGCTTAGATGTTTATGGGTGATTGGTATTTGGGTTGATTTGTGGTTTTCATGTTAAAATTGGTGGTTGCAAACACTAATTGGTGTTTATTTGACTTGGGTTCTTTTTGAGAAAGAGAACTTGAGTCTAGAAAATCAGCCCAACAAGGAATTGGGACAAAATAAAGAGATTGATAGTCCCAATTAACGGGTTAAACCTAGAGATAGTAAAACCCTACTTGAGCCAATATTGCTTGCATAATTTTGACATCCAATTGACCTCGAGAGAGGCAATTAGGGCAAAGCCACTCAAACTACTGAGAGGTATAGAGTGGCTAATTTCGTGCATTGGTTATGCCATGTTCCCTTTGCTAACATCTCTGCCTTAGGTATTGGATCCCGTTAAATATTCTCCTAGGAGAAAGTCATAACCCTAGTGCCTTTTATCCATTAAGAAAACAACCAAAAAGACATTCGTTAGTTAATTAGTAAATTACTATTAGTATAAACCGTAGTATTATTGTCAAACCAAAAAGTATGAAAAGTGCAATTAACAGCACGAACCACTACTAGATTACCTAGAAACTCAACTCCCACAATTATAACTCCTTGTGGATTTTATCCCGATCCTTCGGGTAAAAGATGCTCCGACCCTCATCTTACTACTTTATAGTAGTGTAGGTGAGTGTCGATCATGCCCACAAGACTTTGGGCAAAATTTTCTTCTATTTCCCTTTGGTATCAGTCAACCTTTTCTTTAGGTTTTGAAGTATGGTCTTCTTTGTTGATTCTGTCTGTCTGTTCCCACTAGGTTATAGGGTGTTGACAAGATCTTTTTGATCTTATGGTCTTCGAAAAATTTGTTTACCTTGCTGCTGATGAACTGCTTCCCGTTATCACACACTATCTCGGCCGGTTTTCTGAACATGCATATTATATGGTCCCAAATAAAGTCGACGACTTCGTTTTCCTGGGCCTTCTCAAACGCTTGAGTTTCGACCCACTAAGAAAAATAATTGGTCATAAACAATATGGATTGAGCCTTACCAGTAGCCCATGGTAGGGGATCGACAATGTCCATTCCTTACTTCATGAATGACCAAGGTGACAAGACCGAATGTAGTAGCTCTCCGGGCTTATGGATCATCGATGCATGCCTCTGACAGCCGTCCCATCATCTTACAAAGTCCCTTGCATCTTTCTCGATGTAGATCCAATAATAACCGGCTTTGATTATCTTACAAACTAAAGATCTTCCCCCGAATGGTTTTTCTCATGTGACTTAATGAACTTCTCTCAAAGCATATTCGGTGTCTCTCGGTCCCAAGCATATGGCGAGCGGGCCATCGATCATTCTTTTGAACATGATAACTTCGGACAGGCTGAACCTGGCCGCCTTCGTGCGAAGAGCTCTCGATTCTTTAGTATCCGAGGGAAACTTCCAGTCTTCAAGTAGAATATATACTTTTTTCTCTAATCCCAAGTTAAACTTGTTGGGTTTATTTCGTCATGGCCTTCTTCCACTACCGATTTCATGAGTTGTACAATCGTTCTTGAGCTGAATTCACTGTCATCATCCAATGACCTCATGTTTGCTAGAGCATTAGCTTCGCTATTTTGATCCGGGGATACGTGATATAAGGTCCATTCCTTGAAGCGATGTAGTGAAACCTGTAAGTTATCTAAATACCTTCACATTCATTCCATTTTTACTTCGAACGTCCCATTTACCCTTTTTACCACAAGGAGGGAGTCACACTTAGCTTCGACCACTTCGGCCCCCACACTTTTAGCCAATTCGAGACCTACAATCATGGCCTCATACTCGGCCTCATTGTTAGACAATTTCACAGTTCTAATAGACTGCCTAACTACATTACCCGTAGGCTACTTCAACTGCCGAGTCCGGACTTCTTTGCGTTTGAGGCACCGTCCGTAAAGAGAGTCCATATTCTCTAGGAAGTCACCGAGTTTAGCAACAATTCCTTTTTGACTTCGGATATTAAGGCCGGCGCAAAGTCAGCCATGAAGTCTGCCACTAATTTCGATATTCGATATCTTACCCGCTAATTTCTACGGCCCACTTGGCCAACTGGCCCGAGAGCTCGGGCTTATGCGTTATGTTCCTTAGTGGGTAAGAATTTATGATACATATGGGGTGGCGTTGAAAATACGGCTTTAACTTTCTGGAGGCGCTTAGCAAAGCGAGCGCCAATTTTTCTAGGTGAGAGTCCTTGGGGCACGCCCTGTTCAAGTCTTTGTAATTTATGCACATTCTCAATTTATTCCCCTTTTTAGGCACTACCACTATGTTGTCCAACCAACTCGGGTGCTTTACTTCCTGAATGAAAGATATTTTAAGGAGTTTGGATACCTCGTATTTGATAAATGCAAGCTTGATTTCGGACTGAGGCCTCCTCTTTTGTTTAACCGGTGGAACTTCGTATCCAAGTTTAGCCTATGTGTGGTTATTTATGGCGGGATCCATGTCATATCAATATGGGACCAAGCGAAACAATCTACGTTGGCTATGAGAAATTTAATGAGTTTTTTCCTGAGCTCGGGAGTTAACCCCATGCCCAGGTATACCTTCCGATCGGGTAAATGCTCGATCAATATACCTTGCTCCAGCTCCTCGACCGTTGATTTGGTGGCGTCGAAATCGTCAGGGGTGATGAACGACCTAGGAACTCCGTAATCATCATCTTCGCCTTCTACTTTCTTCTCCGGTTCCGTCGGGGCCGGTGTCAATGATTGCTACTTAGTTTCTTTCCTCCTAATCGACTCTGAGTTCTTTGATGTCAAGAGCATGGACATCGGGATTACCTCATCGACCGCGAATATTTCCTTTGCGACTGGTTGCTCTCCGTAAACTGTCTTGATCCCTCCCGGTATGGGGAACTTTAGTGCCTGGTGAATTGTTGAGGGTATTGCTATCTTGTTGTGAATCCACGACCTTTCGAATAGAGAATTATATCTCATATCCCCTTCAATCACATAGAACTTCCTTTTATGAATGGTCCCGATGGTGTTCACCGGCAGGGTTATCTCCCCTTTAGTAGTTTCACATTCCATGTTGAATACGTTTAAAACTCAGACTGCATGCACTATTTGGTCTTGTAGACACAGCTGCTCTACAACCCTCGATCTGATGATATTGGTCGAGCTACCTGGATCAATTAGCACACTCTTAACTCGAGATTTATTTATGAGTACAGATATTACCAATGCATTATTATGAGATTGCACGATGCCTTCAGCGTCCTCGTCGTTGAAAGAGATGGTCCCCTCCGGTCTATAATCTCGGGTTCGTTTTCCCCTTGTGATGGACACCATAGTGATCTTTAGCATTGGTTCCTTGGGGGACGTCGACTCCACCAATGATCATGTTAATGACATGTTGAGGTTCCTCTTGTTCGGTCTGTTTGTTGGAGTCCCTATTCCTGAAGTGATTCTTGGCTCGATCATTTAGAAATTCCTAGAGGTGCCCGATATTGAATAACTAGGCCACTTCTTCCCTTAGTTGCCGCCAGTCCTTGGTCTTGTGACCATGAGTGCCATAATACTTACACATCAGGTTAGGATATCTTTTGGGTGGGGTCGGACTGCAATTGTTGAGGCCACTTGGTATCTTTGACGCGCCTGATGGCAGATATGATACTGGAAGCATCGACACTGAAGTTATATTCTGATAGTCTTGGTGCCTCACTGACCCCGAGTGGCCTATCAGAATCGTTTTTACTCATGAGTCCTGTCACGACCCAAATTTCTAACAGGTCGTGATGGCGCTTATCGTGGAACTAGGCTAGCCAACAATCACATTACTACACATTTGTTCTATTATAATATTTCAAAAATCAATAATAATCAGCAAAATAAGCAATTAACATTTTTCTTTAAGTCTTTAAGCAATTATAATATAATTCAACAATCTAAACTAATCCCCCAAGACTGGAGTCAACCGATCACGAACATCTAAGAAATAAACTAACTCTGCTAAGGTCATAATAAATGTCTATGAATCAGATACTAAGTACTATATGAATAAGGGAAATGGAGAAACTGCGGACGCTGGACAGCTACCTCGAAATCCCAAACGCTGATGACAACGAACTCGGACGACTACTGCTCCGAGCCAGTACTTGGATCTGCACACAGAGGTGCAGGGAGTAATGATGAGTACGCCAACTCAGAAGTAATGAAAATAAATCACAGTCTGAAGTATTACGAAACACACAGCACAAAACATCAATCCACAAAACAGTAAAACATCAAGTCTCAATACAATATACATAAGTTCGAAAACCAATTTCCAGAAAATCCTTTGAAACAAGTATATTTTTCCAATATTTCTCAGTAAAGCTCTCGGTAATATCAGATTGAAAAATGAAGTGAATCATAGTAAAAAACTCAGTAAAATATCATCATAAAACTGCCCCTGGGGCCATAATCATCACTCGTAACAATTTCCCTCAGCACCTCACCATCA
This sequence comes from Nicotiana undulata, assembly GCA_005239495.1. Classification (NCBI taxonomy): domain Eukaryota; kingdom Viridiplantae; phylum Streptophyta; class Magnoliopsida; order Solanales; family Solanaceae; genus Nicotiana; species Nicotiana undulata. The sequence goes on from ML249213.1 coordinate 144,203, forward strand.
CTCAGTATCACCCCCGTGGGCAACCTCACTGTTAATCATGCCTCCCAATCACTCATCACTCGACACTCACACTTAATAGGTACCTGCACTCACTGGGGGTGTGTACAGACTCCGATTGACCTGAATGACATTACGAACCTGTTCCAACTGTCGAAATTCCATTCTGACCCCGATAGCCTATTTTCCATTGCCGACCGAAAATCACCAAAAACTAACTTTCGCCAATTCAAGCCTAATTCTACACCGTACATCACAAAAATATTCTGAACACACTCCTAAGTCCCAAATCACCTAACGAAGCTATCCGAGCTATAAAATCCGCATTCCGAGGTCGTTTACCAATAAGTCAACTCTCAGTTGACTTTTCCAACTATAAGGCTGTTTTTAAAGACTAAGTGGCTAAATTCTCACTACAACCATTCCGATTCCGAGCCTACCAACTCTAACACATCGTAAACAGTATAACCAACCTATGACAAGGCAATAACAGTAAATATAATGCAGGTTCTACGTAACGACCGACCGGGTCGTTACATTCTCCACCTCTTAAACAAACGTTTGTCCTCGAACAAGTCTAGAAACATACCTGGAGTCTCAAACAAGTGAGGATATCTGCTCTGCAACTCCCGCTCGGTCTCCCAAGTAGCCTCCTCCACTGGATGACCTCTCCATTGGACTTTCACTGAAGCTATATTCTTAGACCTCAACTTTCTGACGATCCAAAATTGCTACTGGCTCAACCTCATATGACATATCATCCTCGAGCTGAATTGTGATGAAGTCTAACATATGAGACGGGTCACCAACATATTTCCTGAGCATCGAAACATGAAATATCGGATGAACACTCGATAGGCTGGGTGGCAAGGCAAGTCTATAAGCCACCTCTCCAACCTTCTGAAGTACCTCAAAAGGACCAATAAACCGATGACTCAGCTTTCCCCTCTTTCTGAACCTCATAACACCCTTTATGGGTGATACCTTCAACAGTACCTTATCACCTTCCATAAAAGACACATCCCGGACCCTCCGGTCCGCATAACTCTTCTGTCTAGACTGCGCCGTGCGAAGTCGCTCCTGAATCAACTTCACCTTTTCAAACGCATCCTGAATCAAATCTGTGCCCAATAGCCTAGCCTCACCGGGCTCGAACCAACCGACCGGAGATCTACACCTCCTACCATATAAATCTTCATACGGGGCCATCTGAATACTGGACTGGTAGCTATTATTATATGAAAACTCCGCAAGTGGAAGAAACTGATCCCATGAACCACCAAAATCAATCACACAGGCACGCAACATGTCCTCTAAAATCTGAATAGTCCGTTCCGACTGCCCGTCGGTCTGAGGATGAAATGTTGTGCTCAACTCTACCTGAGTACCCATACCTCTCTGCACGGCCTTCCAAAACTGAGATGTGAACTGAGTACCTCTATCATAAATGATAGAAACTGGAACCCCATGCAATCAGACAATCTCCCTGATGTAAATATCAGCTAACCGCTCTGAAGTATAAGTAGTACCAACAGGAATGAAGTGCGCGAACTTGGTCAATCTATCCACAATGACCCAAATAGCGTCAAAACCCTTCGAAGTCCATGGAAGCCCAACTACAAAGTCCATAGTGATCCGCTACCACTTCCACTTTGGAATATCTAACCTCTAAAGTAATCCACCTGGTCTTTGGTGCTCATACTTGACCTGCTAGCAGTTGAGACATTGTGCTACATACCCAACAATATCTTTCTTCATCCGCCTTCACCAATACTGCTGTCTCAAGTCTTGATACATCTTCGTGGCACCCGGATGAATGAAATACCGCGAACTATGTGCCTTTGCTAATATCAACTCTCGAAGACCATCCACATTGGGCACACAAATACGGCATTGCATCCTCATAACACCATCATCACCAATAGTCACATCCCTGGCATAATCCCGACATACCCTATCCTGAAGTACTAATAAATGTGGATCATCATACTGCCAAGTTCTAATCTGATCATAAAGAGAATATCGGGAAGCCATGCTAGATAATACCCATGGAGGGTCTGACAAATCCAATCTCACCAACTGACTCGTTAAAGCCTGAAGATCAAGTGCTAAAGGTCGCTCTGCTGCTGAAAGGTACGCTAGACTCCCCAAACTCTCGGCTCTGCGACTCAAAGCATCGGCCACTACATTGGCCTTCCTCGGATGATATAAAATAATAATGTCATAATCCTTGAGAAGCTCTAACCATCTCCTCTGTCGCAAATTCAAATCCTACTGCCTTAGCAGATACTGCAAACTACGATGATCAGTGAAAATCTCACATTGTACCCCATACAAATAATTGCGCCAAATCTTTAAGGCATGAACAATGGCAGCTAACTCAAGATCGTGCACTGGATAATTCTTCTCGTGCACCTTCAACTGTCTAGATGCGTAGGCAATCACCCTACCGTCCTGCATCAATACCGCTCCCAAGCCAACTCTAGAAGCATCACAGTAGACTGTGTAAGAACCCGAACCAGTAGGAAAAACCAGTACTGAAGCTGTGGTCAATGCTGACTTGAGCTTCTGAAAGCTCTCCTCACACTCATCAGACCATCTGAATGAAGCAACCTTCTGGGTCAATCTGGTCAATGGTGAAGCAATAGAAGAGAATCCTTCCACAAAGCGACGATAATATCCCGCCAAGCCAAGGAAACTCATGATCTCCGTAGCTGAGGACAGTCTAGGCCAACTCTGCACCGCCTCAATCTTCTTCGGATCAACCTGAATACCCTCACTAGACACCACGTGCCCCAAGAAAGCTACTGAACCAAGCCAGAACTCACACTTGGAGAATTTTGCATAAAGCTTCTCCTCCCTCAACCTCTTCAACACAACCCTCAAATGCTGAGCATGCTCCTTCTGGCTACGAGAATACACCAGGATGTCATCAATGAACAAAATGACAAAAGAATCAAGGTAAGGCTGAAACACATTGTTCATCAATTGCATGAACGTGGCTGGGGCATTGGTCAGCCCAAATGACATAACCAGAAACTCATAATGACCATATCTGGTCCTGAAAGCAATCTTCGGAATGTCAGAATTCTGAATCTTCAGCTGATGATATACGGATCTCAAATCAATCTTAGAGAACACTCTAGCTCCCTGAAGTTGGTCAAACAAGTCATCAATACGGGGCAAAGGATACCGGTTCTTCACCGTAACCTTATTCAGCTGTCTATAATCAATACACATGCGCATGGAGCCATCTTTCTTTTTCACAAACAACACCGGTGCACCCCAAGGTGACACACTAGGCCCAATTAACCCCTTATCTAGGAGATCCTGAAGCTTCTCTTTCAATTCTTTCAACTCCGCTGGTGCCATGCGGTAAGGTGGAATAGAGATAGGCTGGGTGTCTGGCACCAGATCAATACCAAAATCAATATCCCTATCATGTGGCATGCCTGGCAGGTTTGTAGGAAATACGTCCGAAAAATCACGGACCATAGGAACAAAATCCACAGAAGGAGTCTCACTACTGACATCCCTCGCAAAAGCAAGATTAGACTCACACCCTTTCTCAACCATACGTTGAGCCTTCAAATAAGAAATCACTCTGCTAGGCACATGCTCTATAAACCCTCTCCACTCAACTCTCGAAACTCCGGGCATAGCTAGGGTCACGGTCTTAGTGTGACAATCAAGAATAGCATGACATGGGGATAACCAATCCATGCCCAGTATCACATCAAAATCAACCATACTAAGTAACATCAAGTCCACTCGGGTCTTCAGACCCCCAATAGATATAAGACACGACCGATACACACGGTCCACAATAATAGTATCGCCCACCGGAGTCAAAACATGAACAGACGTAACTAAGGACCCACGGGGCATATTCAGAAAGTGAGAAAAATACGACGAAACATAAGAGTATGTGGAACCAGGGTCAAATAAAGCCAAAGCATCACTGTGACAAACTGAGATAGTACTTGTAATCACCGCATCTGAGGCCATAGATCAAGCCTAGCCGGAAGTGCATAGATACATGGATGGCCTCCACCTGCTCGACCTCCCCCTCTAGGGCGGCCTCTAGCTGCCTGACCACCACCCCTAGCTGTCTGAGTAGGTGGTGAAATGACTGGGGATGAAGTCGAGGGCTGAACCCTCTGCTGAGATGAACTACCAGAACAACGGGGACACTGCCTCCACCCATGTCCGAACTCTCCACACTCAAAACAACCACCTGGAGCTGAAGATGGAGACTGAAGAGAACCCCTGCCACCATGATAACCACCGGATGAACCATGCATAGAAGAACCCTGATATGATGATGCTCTAGAGGAGCTCTGAGCTGGAAGGGCACTAAAAGATGAATGTCCCGGATAAGAACTACGAAGACCCTGCCCCAAAGATGCACCACCATAAGCTGGGCGAGCCGGCTGTGGAGGTCTAAATGGACGACCTCTGCTGTGCTGAAACTGCCCTTTAGAAGGGGCACCACTAAAGCTACCTGATCCCCGAGGCCTCTTGGCCTCCCTCTCCTCACGCTCCTGCCTACGAACCGACTCAATGTCCTGAGCAATGTCAACCACCTGCTCGAATGTAGCTCGAAACACTCTCTCCCTGGTCATCAAAATTTGAAGCTGATACGTGAAACCATCTACAAATATCCTGATCCTTTCCCTGTCAGTAGGGAATAACTTTGAATCATGTCGAGCCAACTTAGAAAATCTCATCTCATACTGAGTAACTGACAACCCTCCCTAGCGCAGCTTCTCAAACCGCTTGCGCTGCTCCTCTCTATGGGACTGAGGAACATACTTCTCCAAAAAGATCGTGGAGAACTACTACCAGGTAAGGGGTGCTGAACCAACCGGCATACGCCTCTCAAATGCCTCCCACCAAGTGAAAGCAACACCAACAAACTGAAATGTAGCAAACAAGACCCCACTGGTCTCCAAAATACCCGCAATACGTAGTATCCTCTGGCACTTATCCAAAAACCTTGGGCATCCTCACCCTCTATGCCGCTGAAAGTCGGAGGCTGAAGTCTACTGAACCTTTCCAGCCTACGCTGCTCATCCTCAGGCATAGTTAGAACCACATAGTCCTGAACTAGGGCAACCGGCTGGGCTAGGACTACCCCCGGTGCCTGAATACCCTGTACAACCTGCTCAGGTGTCCGGGCAACTGGAGTCTGAATGCCTCCCCCGGTCTGAGCTGCAGTGGCAGTAGTAGACCTAGCAACTGCCTGAGCTAAACCGGTACACACCGTCAATATCTGAGCCAGGGTCTCCTGAAGACTCGGAATAACAATAGGCACTGCCGGTGCCTGAGCCTGTCCCGTTGGAGCACCCTCGGCGGGAACCTGATCCTGAATGATAGGGGGATCATGTGGTACTTCCCCGGTTGCTGCACGGGATGTTCCCTTAACTCCACCACGACCTCGAACCCTTGTGGGTCTGGCTGGTGTCTGGTCACCCTGATCGGTAGTGCGTGTCCTCACCATCTCTGAGAGAATGAAACAACATGAGTTTAGATTTCAAGAACCAATAGAATGGCACGAAAGAATTCAAGAAAATGAGATTTTTCCTAAGAGTTCTGTAGCCTCTCGAAGATAAGTACAGACGTCTCAGTACCGATCTGCAAGACTCTACTGAACTTGCTCATGACCGTTGAGTCCTATGTAACCTAGAGCTCTGATACCAACTTGTCACGACCCAAATTCCTAACAGGCCGTGATGGCGCCTATCGTGGAACTAGGCTAGCCAACCATCACATTACTACACATTTGTTCTATTATAATTTTGAAAATCAATAATAATCAGTAAAATAAGCAATTAACATTTTTCTCTAATTCTTTAAGCAATTATAATATAATTCAACAATCTAAACTAATCCCCTAAGACTGGAGTCAACCGATCACGAGCATCTAAGAAATAAACTAACCCTGCTAAGGTCATAATTAATTTCTATGAATCAAATACTTAGTATTATATGAAGAAGGGAAATGGAGAAGCTGCGGACGTTGGACAGCTACATCGAAATCCCAAACGTTGATGACAATGAACTCGGACGACTACTGCTCCGAACCAGTACCTGGATCTGCACACAGAGGTGCATGGAGTAATGATGAGTACGCCAACTCAATAGTAATGAAAATAAATCACAGTCTGAAGTATATGAAACACACAGCACAAAACACCAATCCACAAAACAGTAAAACATCAAGTCTCAATACAATATACATAAGTTCGAAAACCAATTTCCAGAAAATCCTTTGAAACAAGTATATTTTTCCAATATTTCTCAGTAAAACTCTCGGTAATATCAGTTTGAAAAATGAAGTGAATCATAGTCAAAAACTCAGTAAAATATCATCATAAAACTACCCTTTGGGCCATAATCATCACTCGTAACAATTTCCCTCAGCACCTCACCATCACTCAGTATTAGCCCCGCGGGCAACCTCACTGTCACTCATGCCTCCCAATCACTCATCACTCGGCACTCGCACTTAGTAGGTACCTGCGCTCACTAGGGGTGTGTACAAACTCTGGAGGGGATCCTACAGCCCAAGCACTATAAACAAGCCACATCATGGCATAAATCACTCTCAGGCACTCGACCCCTCTCATATCATAACATCCTCACAACATTGTCCCTCGGCCTCACTCAGTCAGAAACTCTCAGCATGCCACTCGGGCCATGAATAAAATGGGGTTCTCGACCCAAAATAGTATTTCATTTCAAGAAATAGTAATATCCTCAAATAGGAGTGTCAACAAATTCACAAGAAAGATTGAGTGTAAAATCATAGTTTCAAAGTAGTGAGAATATCAGTAAAATAGCCTCCAAGGGGTTAAAACAGATCGGCATTAGGCCCCAAACATAATTACAGCCCAAACGTATCAAAACATAGTAATACTATAAAACATATGCTTTAAAAGCAGTTTCGCAACTCGATAGTTGCCTAAAAAGGAACATTTTTCCAAATTTCCAATTTGTACACGCCCCACACTCATCATCCAGTGTGTGCATCACTCCAAAACCGTGAAAGGATGTAAAGTCCGAGGTTTCATACCCTCAGGACAGGATTTAAAGACATTACTTACCTCAAACTAGCCCGAAAAGCTACTCTGCAACCCGCTTGCCTCTCGAATCAACTTCTGAGTGCTCCAAAGATATAAAGATCAGAGTTTTCTCATCAAATTATGCTAAGGGAATGAATTCCAATTGTAAAATACCAATTTAAGCACAAAACCCAAAATTAGCAAAAACCCGACCCCCGAGCTTGCATCTCGAAACTCGACAATTTTTATACCAAAATGTTCTTCATCATCTCAAGAGTCCGTACATATAAAGAACTCTAAAATCGGAGTTCGTTTGACCCCTCCAATCATCCCCTAAAGGTCTCATAGTCTCGAGCCCTAATTCCATCTTTTCTACTAATTTTCATGAATTAAACACTGATATTTTGATCCTTAATCACATATAATCGAGTTTTAGGGTCCAAAATCCTTACCTCAATAAAGGACAATGATTTCCTTTCTTAAAAATCGCATCAAAAGCTTCTTCCCGTTCAAAAATGGTGGAAAAGTGGGTTATGGTCGGGGAGGGTTTTAATTTAATTGCCCAGGTTTTTATAAAAAAGCTCAGTGCGTTCGCGGTCCCACAGGAGCGTTCGCACATCACTGACTCTCTCCCTCACGCAATCGCGGACGCTCATACACGCTCGCACAGTGTAACCAGCCAGCCACTCCCCACACGCCCAAAACCCCTATGCGATCGCACCCAGCCATAAGCGACCACACTGGTTCCCTCATTCCTCTCTCTGTGATCGCGGCCTTGTACCTGCGGTCGCATAGAGTAATTTTCTAGGCCTCACCAACTAACATGTGCGATCGCATACATTACCCTGCGATCGCATAGAAGAATTTCACACCTACAACCCACCAGCAAAACAGCTATTGTTCTAAGTCCAAAAGTGCCCGTTAACCACCCGAAATAAATCCCGAGCCCCTCGGGACCCCAACCAAATTTACCAACACATCATAAATGATCATTCAAACTTTGTTTCACTCTCGGAACACCAAAATTAACATCAAAACACCAAAATCACGTCGGATTCAAGCCTAAGAACTTTGAAAATTTTAAATTCCACCAACGATGCCGAAACTACCCAAAACAACTCCGATTGCCCTGAAATTTTGCAGACATATCCAAAATGACATTACGAACCTGTTTCAAATGTCAAAATTCCATTCTGACCCCGATAGCCTATTTTCCATTTCCGATTGGAAATCACCAAAAACTAACTTTCGCCAATTCAAGCCTAATTCTACACCGGACATCACAAAAATATTTCGAACACACTCCTAAGTCCCAAATCACCTAATGAAGCTATCCGAGCTATAAAATCCGCATTTCGAGGTTGTTTACCAATAAGTCAACTCTCAGTTGACTTTTCCAACTATAAGGCTATTTTTAAAGACTAAGTGGCTAAATTCTCACTACAACCATTCCGATTCCGAGCCTACCAACTCTAAAACATCGTAAACAGTATAAGCAACCTATGAAAAGGAAATAACAGTAAATATAATGCAGGTTCTACGTAACAACCGACCGGGTCGTTACAAGTCCCCAACTATTGTGGCCCCGATCATTTTTTTTCATTCCTCACAAGATTGCGCCTGGATCCGCTACCTCTTCGATCTCCACTATACTTTTGATACTGCTCTCTGTTCGTTCTAGACTCATGATCAATGACTCTTTTAAACCTATCATTAGATGTGATGAGATAAACGTACCCGAAGGTAGCCCCAAGCTGATCATCCTGGACTCTAATTTTCGATTGGTACCTGTTATGGACGTCAACCCAGGTTACCACAGGGTATTCTATCAAATTCTATTTCAGCTGTTGTGAATCCAAGGAGCTTTGGGGGTTGAGTCCTTGAGTGGATGCCTGAACGGCCCAATAGTCCGCAACCAGAGGCAGGTCCATTCGTTCCATTTGAAACCTTGACTCGAATTTCCTGAGCATTTCGTTATCTCTTTGTTTTACTTTGAAAAGGTTCGATTTTCTGGTCTCAACCTTGATGCCCCTAGCGTGAGCTTTTATAAAGGCATCTACAAGCATGGAAAACGAGTCGATGGAATTAGGGGGTAAGACCATATCATTTCTCTTTTCGTTAGAGTGTCCCCAAACCTTTTTCAGCAAAACCGACTCGATTTCGTCATCCACTAAGTTGTTTCCCTTGATGGCACACGTGTAGAAGGTCACGTGCTCGTTTGGGTCCGTGGTTCCGTTATACTTCAGAATTTCGGGCATACGGAACTTCTTCGGGATTGGCTTCAGTGATGCGCTCGGGGGGAAAGGCTTTTGGACAAATTTCTTGGAATCCAGGCCTTTCAATATTAGGGGTGCTTCTGGAATTTGATCATTAGGGGTGCTTCTGGAATTTGATCAACTCTGAAGTTATAGGTCTCTACATTTTTGTCGTTGGCTTCAATCTTCTTCTCTCCCGATCCACCCGCTTTTTTAGTTCCTCAAGCATCTTTATTATTTCAGGGTTGGCCCCGGGCTCAACTTCACCCAGCTTTCTTGTGACATGTTCATTTCTGTGAGTGTTTTCCCTGGATGGTTCAGAATGAACTCTGATGGGGGCGCAACTTTGGTTCTGCAACTAGGCTATCGCCGCTTGTTGAGCTTGTAACATTTTGAAGATCATCCGTAGATTGATCCCGTCGCATTTACCGTCGTGCGTGCCCTGAGCTGCTGATCGGCTCCCTCCTCGAACACTGTTTTCGGGGTCGATTGGCAGGTTCACATCGATGGCCACATGCGAGTTGGCATCGATCGGGTCCGCAACTGGACCCCGTTGGAGTCAACAGGGGCACCTCGTTACTAGGCACTATATTGTTGTTTTCTCCATAGTAGCCGGACTCAGCATCAACGTTCAAGTGCGACAGGTTGAGAGTTTGACATTCTTAAGTTGACTTGAAATTAAAATATCAAAGAACTAGCGTAAAACAGAGTGTGTTATGGAAATTTGTATCAAATTACCACTATTATCCGTAGCCCCACGGTGGACGCCAAACTGTTTACCCTTAAAAACGGATAACAATCAAATTTATACGTGGTTTTAAGGATATGTGGATTAGTTCAATACAAATGAATAATGACACTAGATAAAGCAAATAAAAGATGTAGTAAATAGCCAAATCAATAATGATAGTGAGTTCGAGCTCGATTAAAGGCCTAACAAGGAACCTGCCTTATGAACTAAAACAAGAACTTTGAATAACTTTTAAAAACAGAGAGAACAAAAGTATATTGTCTTGGTATGCGTGTTACAGTGTGTCTAATAAATAATTAGCTTCCCCTTTATACAGTAGGGGGGTTTTACCCAAGGTACAATTCTAAGCAAGGTAAAAAACTTCTTTTTCTCTAATCACTGATTTTCTGCTGGTACGGGGCCGGAATTCTCGCCGTGATATCCGGTTGGGCACGGATATCTCGGCCCTTTGTTAGTCGTGTGCGGTCGTTTGGTAATGCTCTCCGAAGTGTTGGGACTCGAACCGGGCGTGTGGGACGTGGTCCCAATGGCTCCGAGGGTAGGTCGTTTGCTCGGGCCCTGGTACGAAAGGCTCCTGGTTTTGGTTCTGGTTCCTTACAGTCACGTCTCTACTCCGTTTTCCTCATCGAAAAACCAGGATGCTCATTAAACTCGATTTTACCCGTACACAGAGATATCAAGTAAGATAGACATCCAGAAATTAACCAATCTATTAGTAGCTTATATGTTCCAAGCACAGGAATATGTACAATATTTATATTAATTATTAAAATATGTGGTGAGTTTACAAATATCATCACAACTAGTACCAAGAAATGGTATGGTCCCTAAACTTGCTGGACATGTATAACTGATTTGCAAGTCTTTTTTTTTTTAAAATAATGATTTTTCATAATTATATAGTATATATTCTTAAGAATAATATGGACGAAATAAAGGAATTGTAATAATTAAATAGAGTACCTAATACTGCCAAAAAATCCTTAATAACCAAAATATAAATTAATTTGAAGATCAATTTTTTTTATACCAAATAATTAAATAAGGAATGAAGGTAGAAAAATAACTTATAACAAGAGAAATTATATTGTTCTCTTGTATAGTCAAATAACAAAAAGCATAACACTCACTCATTCTTATGCTTTTCACCTTTTTTATAGTAAAAGATTAGAATCTAGGTAAAGGAGTTTAGTATATGTAACTAACTCTTCTATTTTCCTCCAAGGTAAATGATTACTATCTCCTATGCACAGTAAGTGATTTTTTTTATAGTTGTTTTTACATATATTAAGAAATTTATTTTTAATATTAATTATGAATAAAATTGACCATATTAACCTTACTATTTCTTTATATAAATACTCATAACACATAATCCTACACTATTTCTCCAAGACAATATATAAAAAAATTAATTTATTCTTAAAATTCAAAAAAATCAATTGCTTTGGATTAAAAAAAATAATCAAAAAATTATTTACAGTGGACCGGAGGGACTAATAATTAGTTTAACGCATACTTTGTTTTTTTCTTCCGGAGTTGCGAGTGTGTGTGTGAAGATAACTCGTGACGAATAGAGTAAACTTAGGAAGTCAAAATGCGGGCACTTCATTCATCTTTGATAAAGCCAGTCCTCTATCTTCACCTTCCATTCCCATTTTCTACCCCCATTTTTTCGCTCTCTCCACTTCGAACAAAATATCTCCACTTCCACTTCTCCACTATTCCTTCAAAACTAAGCGCCATGGCCGCCAACAAGACGGCCGCCGTCGATGGCAAATGCACGCCGGACCACGTCGCTGGCGGTTGGTACTCCGTTCCCGACCTACGGTTACGCGATCACCGATTCATCGTTCCTCTCGACTACTCTCTTGATCACTCTTCCTCTCCTAAAATCACCGTCTTCGCCCGGGAAGTCGTTGCTGGTATTACTCTAATTCGGTTTCCATTGTTCATCATCATTTCCATTTGTTTACTACTTTACTCTGTCTAAGTAGAACGATTGCTTGTAAAAAAAATTCTATTTCTGAATAGATAGTGAGAAACTTTATATTGTGGATCTCAACTTATTTTGGATTGAGGTGTAGTTGTTTGATTGAAGGATTCACATTTGTTCGGTTAACTTATGTAATGGCGTGCTTATGTGTTGATTCTATTTGATTCGTATCTTAGGCAGTGTTTGGTCTTGGCTTAGCTTATAAAGAACTACAAAAATAATATTTAGAAGTAAAAGCTCTAAATTTCAGCTTAACTGATATGTAAGGTACTAGAAAAAGTTTTCCAAATACTGCTTAAGCTATTTAAAAATATTTAAGCCCGTTTGGATTAGCTGATTTGAAATAGCTGATAAGCATTAGGTGCTGAAAAATACTTTTTAGTGCTGAAACTGATTTAATAAATAAGTAGTTACGTGTTTGGATACAAGAGCTGCTGCAATATTTGATAAAAAAGTGTTGATAAGCTCTTTTTATGTTAAAATGACAATAACCTTAGAATTGTTTACACTTATAAGGGCGTAATTTCTTCATAATTTTAGATTCCAAATCGATACAAATACAAAATATTCTATTTGTCATTTTATTTTTAATACAATTGTGCTTATGATAAATATAATTTATTTTATGATAAGCATATAGTCGTAAGTTATAATAATTAATAAATTGATAAAAGTTTTTTAGTAAAAAATAAACCTAAATAGGACAAAATATTTGAAGAGAAACAAACATTGGTACACCAAAATTCGATATGTCCTCATTTATTACATACAGTTGAAAGATTAATACATAATCACATAATATGCAAAGGAACAGAGAATCTGCTTTTCTTAAATAGTCAATGAGAATTGTAGACTTGAAGAGGCCGAGGGGATGGGGGGTTAGGTTGAAATAGTAGTTGAGGCAGTGAGTATCGATGTAAGAGTTTTGTTCTAAAAAGAACATTTTAAGGATAAAATAGTAAAAAAATTGGTCAAATTAAAGTGCTTATAAGTTAAAAAGGGGTGACCAACTTATGACCTTTGGCTTATTTTTGACTTATAATCACTTGGCTTATAAGCACTTTTAACTTTACCAAACGCGTAGATAAGCCGAAAAGTGCTTATAAGCTAGTTTGACCAGCTTATAAGCTAGTTTGACCAACTTATAAGCTTAGCCAAACACCCTCCTTGTCTTACATTTGTTCTGTTAAGTTAAAGTTATGTACTTCAGCGCGCTTATATATTGATTCCATGTAGGGATGACAATGGGGCGGGGCGGGCAAAACCCACAAAAATTTCAACCGTCCCGCCTAGTTATTTTTTTTCCAATATTCAACCCGCCCCACTTATTTTTTTTCTTTTTTCTTTAATTTTCTTTTTTCCAAAACAAAATAGTTTGACATTTTATTATTTTATAAAAAGAGTTTAATAGAATCACATAAACATAAAACTGAGAGAGTATTACGTTGATCTTCCAAAATAAATGGGTTACTATCATTTCCTATTACTAATAAGATATCTTGACTAATCTAATATCATTTTGGTGAGACTTATGCAAATTGGTTGATTATAAATCAAAATAGTATTTATGCTAGTGAAGAAGAATGTGAAATTGTAGTTGAAATGATTGCTTTGTTTCAAAAAAGCTAAAA